>CAIGRN010135856.1:0-10656 GCA_903798345.1 Fraxinus anomala
TCATCCATTTGACTCCTTTCTTCATTCAGTTGACCTCTAACACTCTCGAATATTCATCACAAGGTTAGAAACAAATTTATAGTATTTGCTTTTTAGTCCATGAACTTTCACTTTCTTCCATTTTGGTCCTTTCTCACCATTTTCTTCTAATTCCCATCTTTTTCATCTATTTGCAACCTAAATCAAAATGTAAGTGTACTTACAACATTTAGGCGTCAATTAATCATAGAAATACAAGTATTAATGAATGAAAAATGTAACAAATGTGCTATTATCATGTCTATATACATATAAAGATATAAACCATCCTTGTATTACAACAGCGATAATACGGAATAATAAATATTTTGAAACTTTACATGGTATCAAAGCTTTTTCAGAATTAAAATGTCTGCTCTAGTCCGTTGGAGTGTTGTCGTTTGGCTTATTTGGATGTGTCTTCCCAAACAATTCCAACCTTCTTTGGTATTTTCACATTATTAAGCCTTTATTTGGCTTCATAAACTTCATTTTCAATTTACCCCCAATACAATTTTTTAGGTTGTTCTTTTAACATATTACAATCACTTACATTGTGTCAATGTCAAATGGTGAAACTACTCATGTTATGTCTCCATATCTTCTTCACCCATGTGATCACCCTGATTGTTTTCTTGACCAATATATTGGTTGTAGATAATTATCCCACATTGTACAAAGCTATGAAAATGACTTTAAATGCCAAAAATATTGGATTTTGTGACCAAAATTAGGTTGAAATTTTTGGGAATATATTTTTCCTTCTTTACACATATTTGGAAAAATATTATTTCCTTTATTCACGTGTTTTATTGAAAAATTATTGGGAAAACATTGTTTCCTTTATTTCACGTGATTTGTTTTTATCTTGTTTTCATATTGTATTTGGACATCTTCCTTATAAATAGTAGACTATTCATTCAGTTTTTTAGAGCAGAAATTACTGAAAATATATTTTCTCTCCATTGGTTGTTTAATAAAATATCGGTTCTTCTGTCATTTTTTTCTTTACTTTACTTTAAATCTTGTTTTTGTTTGGTGAGCGATCAATACTTCATATTGCTTAATTAATCTCTTTCGATTTTTCACAATACGTGAGTTCAAAGGGTCCCAACAAATGGTATCAGAGCTACAAATTGTTAAATTTATTTGAGATTTCTAATTTCGATGGCTGCCATGAAATATAACATGCCGCTTTGGATCGTAATACAACGTTTTCTCTGTAGCAAGTAAAGATGAAAGCAATTCTGGCGCAGATGGATTTGGACGATGCTCTGTTGGGTTTTGATAAAATGCCAACAACTTCAATAACAGAGGAGAAGCAACGGAAGGATCGGATGACGCTATTTATGATTCATCTTCATCTTTCTAACAACATTCATCGGGACGTGGTTAAGGAGAATTCAGCTGCTGTATTGGGGTTAAATTTGGAGCAAATGTGCATGACGAAGACATTGACGAGTAAGTTGTATATGAAGCAGATGCTTTATTCTCATCGCGTGGCAGAAGAGAGTTCTTTGGAGGACCAACTGGTCGTATTCAAGGAAATCGTCACTGATCTGGAAACGTTAGAAGTCAAGTATGATGAAAATGATCTAGCCTTGATCCTGTTGTGCTTACTGCCCACTTCGTATTCGTCGTTCAGGGACACGATCTTGTATAGTCGTAACACACTCACCATTGACGATGTTTATGAAGCTTTATTTTCAAAGGAGAAGATGAAGTATATCGTTGGAGCTAAGGAAGGAAGCTCTGGTTTTGTACGGTGATCGACGGATGGGTAGGTCGAAGATGAACTTCAGCAATCAAGTTTGCTTCTACTGCAAGAAAAAAAGACACATCAAGAAGAATTGCGACAAGTTGTATGGTAAAGGTAATTTATCTGCAAATCATAATCAGATCATTCGGACGAGACTCATATTGTCGAGAGATTTTCGGATGGCGAAGATGTAGTGTTGACTGTATCTGACATGGAATCTAAGCCGGATGATGAGTGGATTCTGGATTCAGCGTGTTCATTCAATATGTGTCCCAATAGGGCCTGGTTTGAAAAACGGTGAAGTAATGTGGAGTTTTCATGGAAAACAACCAAATCTTGTAGGGTTGCTGGAATCGATCAGGTCAAATTGAGGTTATTGGATGGGACAGTTCGAGTTCTTGGCCAGGTTCAGCATATTCCAGACTTAAGGAAAAATCTCATCTCGCTGAGTACCCTGAATTCTAATGGGTACACATTTTCTGTGGAGGTGGAGTCTTGAAGGTCCAAAGGGGTCATCGTGTTGTGCTGGAAGGACGGAAGAGTTCTCAACTATATATCATGAAGGGGCACGCATAACTAGTGAAGAGATATCTGGACAAGTTTAGTACCGTATAAGAGATCCAGTTCGGCACAGTACCTTTCATGTTGGGCTCTGGGTCATTTGCCAGGGGAGGACTCATGGAGAATAGGTACCGGGTTTCAAACGTGTATGATCATGCTTTTGGAGTGTTTGAAGGTGACATTTCTAGCAAGGAGCCTTCAGTTCAAGCATTTGGTATGAATTCTGCTACAGAGTATGATTCGACCATGTTTGGTATTTATTGAATTCTTTGTTGGAATTTTGCGAACCCAGGGTTGGGTTCGGGTGTCGCTTGTGGACATTGGGCAGAGGTGAAGTTTTTCGTGAGGCGGAGAGTTTTGGTACTGAATGAAGAGATTAGTTTATTCTGATGCAGACTGACTTATTTTTCCAAGTGGAGAAATTTTGAAGTTTCGTTCGTTGCATTGAAATTTGTGTCTAGGTAGAGATTATTTGATTTTGTGACCCAAATTAGATTGAAATTTTTGGGAATATATTTTTCCTTATTTGCATGTGTTTGAAAAAATATTATTTCATTTATTTTACGTGTTTTATTAGAAAATTATTGGAAAAATATTGTTTCTTTTATTTCACGTGATTTGTTTTTATCTTGTTTCTATTTTGGGTTTGGACATCTTCCCTATAAATAGTAGACTCATCATTTAGTTGTTTAGAGCAGAAATTGCAGAAATTATATTTTCTCTCAATTGGTTGTTTAATAAAATATCGATTCTTCTTCCATTTTTTTATTTACTTTAAATCTTGTTTTTGTTTGGTGAGCGATCAATACTTCATATTGCTCAATTAATCTCTTTTGATTTCTCACAATACATGGATTCAAAAGGTCCCAACAAAAAACAATTGGGATTCATCGATAATGATGGAGATACCTGATGTAGATTCAACAAATCTCAAGATTTGGGATGTGTTTAATGATATGGTCCTATCATGGATGTTCAATGCTATCGATTAGTTAGCAAAACTTTAAGTTACTATGATAGTGCTAGGAGTCTAGCGAGAGTTGAAAGAACGTTTTTCTCAGATCAATAGTCCTCAAATATATGAACTACCATCACGAAGAGCACAAGTCATCGTTGGCATATTTCAGTATTCTAAAGTCATATTGGGATTAGTTGTCTATAGATCACTCTATGCAAGTATAATAAACATAAAGGATTGCATAAACTACGAGAAGTGAAAAGGTCTTATTCTCATATTCGAAGTCAAAATTCTAGCCATGGTATCACTTCCTACTATTGGATGCTTCTTATGCAGCAAGAACAACGATGATGGCATCTCTAAGTCTCATTTCAAAGCTCAACATAATTTACTGCTTTTGTAACCAATAATAAATTATATTCTAGACAAGCAACTTCGAATGAAAGAAAGGTATAATTAACAAATTTGTACGAACCCAATATTGGAGATATTACACCGATAACGTGCATGTATTATATTCTCAAAACGTACATTTTACGTACGCAAAATCAAACATAGTTTCGACTTACCAAAATAGAATTTGAGAAGACGAAATAATAATTACTGAAGCCGAATATGTGACGATGGATTTAATCATTTTCATTCTTCGACGAAAAAAAATTCTTATAATCAAAAGAATAGTTTGTTTTTTTTAAAATCAAATCTCAAATTCAAATAAAACAGAAAATAAAATAGGAATACAAGTGATTGGATCGGTATAGACAAGTATTTAACACTTTCTCCTTAAGATGAATTAGCCCCGTATCGGTGCTAACTATTTTTAGACAGTCATCTCTCAAGATAAAATGACCACGTCTTGCAATAAGAGCACTTCGAATTACGTAGACCAACGAACTCTTAACGGAATTTTCTCCCTACTTAACCATGATTTTATGCTAGAAAAGCCACGTTTACAAAGTGTTTTTATGTAATGCAACTAAAAGAAATGATATTGAATTATGAATTGAATTAATAAATCTAAACACATAGGATCTATATAAGATACAACCATACAAAAGGACATACCTCTTGAAATTTATCTCTATACATAAAGAGACACACAGTCATAATCATATGGGAAGACACGCATTTCCATCCAAATATTTTCTAGAAGCAACTAAAATTTGGCTTAATTTATAACTCATCAAATAATGAATTCCACTTAAATAATGATTTAAAATTGGTCAAAACCAATTTTTGATACAAGATTTCAACAATCCCCCACATGAATGAAAATTAATGCAAATGACTATGCATACATTAGTAGAGAGAAAGCGAAAAAAAAATTCATCAAGTAAGATAGCTTCCGGCCTTGAACATTTCTTAGTGAAATACTATCGAATTTACTTGGCTAATTGGTGAACGCGATATTTTGAACCATTTAGTCGTTAGTGTAAATCAAAAGAACAGTACTCGCACAATGTCTTCCCTAAACCATATGAACCATCATTGTGTTTCATAAGTATTTAGAAAAAATTATAGCATCAAACAATTATTATTGAAACTCCCCACTTCACACTTACATTTGTGACCTTCTATTAAGAGTATTCTGCCCTACCTCACTTGACTTAATCAAGATATATAAATCATTAAAAGGATATATTAACCTTAATATTCTGCAGAAAATATTTTAATATCATAGGAATGAGTTAGGAGACATTTTCTCAAGTGCTTTATTGAATCTTCATAACTTAGTTATCCTCTTGAACCAAGATTTTGGGATATCCAGTCAACAAGGTAGGGTTATCATTACAAAGATCCTTACGTAGTAGGCTTTAATTATAATCCCCTCGATATACAGTATACTTGATCTCTTGAAAATCTTTTTTTAGTGGATCCACGAGTTTGCGCCATTTGAAATCAACTGCTTTATGGTATTATATCTATGAAGAATATGTCTAGACTCACCATTACGATTGACTATGCATCTTATTAAATATAGCTAGCTATCACAATCAATTCATTTAATAGACAAAAATTGTCACAATTGAGAAATTCTCTCATGAAGCTACATGCTTCTCACTAGCTTTATCTAAATCTTCATTAATTTTCGAACATGGTTGGAGGATTTCTATTAAATCATTACACTAGTCAATAACTTTTATTAGTGAATTTCATACATGGCTTTCAATTTTCAACATTGAACTATTACAGTGCATTTATGAATACTAGTCAACATTGAACTTGCGTTGCACGTTATTATGAAATATTTTATAAATGCCATAAAAGTGATATTTAAATATGCGTGAATGTCAATTAATTTAGAATTAAAACTATGAAATATATACGTAACGATGAATGTCTTAATATCAAGGAATATATATGTAACGTGAACATTAATTAATATTAAGGAATATATATGTAATAATGAATGTTAAATCATTTATATTAAATGAATATAATTTAATTTTCAATTAAGTGAAACTGGATGCTAATTAGCATACATTGACATAAATAATGAACTGCATTACTGAATGTGAAATTGTAATTAATATTAATTAAATGAATGTGAATGTAAATTAATTGTTAATAACAAGGACATGGACGTGAATATGAATATGAAATTCTAATTAATATTAATTAAATGAACGTGAATATTAATTAATTGTCGTATTTATTATAGTATGTAAATTATATACATATTAAAAACGAAAAGTAATGTATTAGTGAAATAACTAAATTGTATAATCGGATTTCATCCCATTTTGTCCACTTTAGACTTAGTGTACATCACGTTGTAAGCTATTCTCAAACTTCTAAAATAGTACAAGGGCTTTCTATCTTTTTTACTTCAAAGACATTCTCCTATGATCTATAAGGTGTATGGAATATAACTTGAGAAACAAGTTACCCCCACAAGTCAATTAATTAGAAATACATATATAATCTAATAATGATGCATTCACAAGTTTTGAACTTCTCATACAAGTTCGCAAGTATTAAAGTTTAATTCCCTCCCCCCCAAACCTCACTTCACATTCTTGGGTTATACTTGAACTTAGAGTTTATCAATTCTTTCAAAGTCCAATTTATCTATTAAATAGATAATGCTATGTGAAAGTCTAAGTACTTTCAATTTAGTGGTCTTCAATTCATACTTTTGCGTTTCAATCAAATTCTCTTGTAAGAACAATTTCTTTCTAAGAAGAATTACACAATCTATGTAGACCATAGTTTTGATCCTTCACAAATGAATGCCCTTTTACAATCATCACTCTAAAGATATTCAGCGTCATCACCAACTATAGGTAGCATCTATGCCTTTTAGAAAATATTCCCAACGATTAGGCTAATCATATAAATTTGCCATCAAATTTTATCTACAGACTTGGTCCACAAACTAGAGCATTTTGACCAAAAAATATTAGTTCGAAATCCAAACCCTTGTGTGGGTATATAGTGGAAAGAAATCCCATTTAACCATATGTGGTGGGCATCAAAATATACCTCCTCGTGTGAATAATATATTCAAATATTCTCAACCAAAGGAACTTACAATTATCTCCATGCACGAGTACTTTGTTCAAAATAGAATAAACATTTGCATGCACTGATTAGTGAATATCAAATGAATTCACGATTCAAATATTCTCATGTATTTTAGAATGTCCATGAATTTAAGAAACACGCAATTTTCTATTGACAAGTTACCATTCGGTATAGCCCTTGCCACCAAAATGGATTTAGACAATGAAGAGACATCTCCTTATGATGCATAAAATCAATTTAATTACCATTGTCAAAACACACAAATAAATATTTATTTTATTTTAAATACCAGTAGTTGCGATTCATGAAAATACACCACTTTCCATATTTAATTTCTTATAATAATTGTATAGATTCAAAAAATACAATACATGGCAAAAAGAAATTCCAATCATATGAATGCATACAATTTCATTATTTCCATATCAAAAAGTCATCATTCAAAACAACTTTCTTCAAATTAAGTGAAAAGACACAATATTTCTCATAAATTTCATACATGATTTATACATCACATTAATGTATAAAAATTCAATATGAACATGCACAATGGTTCGTATGGCTTACATAATTTAAAAGACATATATCTTCATTACACCTTTTAGAATTAAATAGGCACCTTTTAAACTAATTTAGAATAAGAAATCGAACAGTCACGGTTCAAAAGAATTACACAAAATTCCCTATTTCCTCCAATTTGCACATGTAACGTTTAATAGGAAAAATATACAGGTGTATCAACTGATTCAATGCAAAATCGTATGCAAAATTATTTATTAATAGGCACCATTTCGTTGTTCTATCATGAGGCTCGTGATCTTTAATTGGAACTCTCAAATATATATTACCACTTCCTTTAAATATATATCATTGAGGGAATAGACACCTCATGAAAATCATACACTTTCATATAAATAAATAAAATCTATAAATAAATTTTAGCAGATTTAAATCACACACATTTCAACCATTCATAGCCAAACTAATTTGTATTATAATTTTTATTCATGCAGATATTGCAAATAAAATACAATATGCACAATACAAAATTCATCTTAAAATTGTTGGAGATATTACACCGATAACGTGCATAAATTATATTATCAAAACGTACATTTTCCTTGCGCAAAATCGAACATAATTTCAACTTACTAAAATAGAATTTGAGAAGACGAAATGATAATTACCGAAATCGAATACGTGACGATGGATATAATCATTTCCATTCTTCGATGGAAAACTTTTCTTATAATCAAAAGAATAGTTAGTTTTCCAAAAATCAAATCTCAAATTAAAAGAAAACGGCAAATAAAATAGGAAATGCAAGCGATTGGATTGGTCGAGGTAAGTGTTTAACACTTTCTCCTTAAGATGAATTAGCCCCCCATCGATGCTAACAGTTTTTTGGCAATCATCTCCCAAGATACAATGACCACTTCTTGCAATATGAGCACTCCAAATAATGTAGACCAACTTACTCTTAATGGAATTTTCTCTCTATAGGACCATGGTCTTATGCAAGAAAAGACCACATTTACAAAGTGTTTTTATGCAATGCCATTAAAAGAAATGATATTGAATTAATAAATTCAAACACATGAGATCTATATATAGTAATTGGAAAGGTTTGTCTTAAAAGACACAATCATACAAAATGACATACCTCTTGAAATTTATCTCTATATATGAAGAGACACACCCATCTGCCCAACCTTAGACGAATTTCCTATTGCTTTCGGACTTTCCAAATTTTGTTAATTCACATGCACAATAGAGAATTTTGAGGAAATTGTTTTCCATGCATACAGATGGCTTCCCTTTACACAGAATAATTAGGGAGGTTTTAATTACCCTAATTTTCTTTTCTTGCTACGGAAGGAATTGTTACACGTTTTTTATAACGTAGATATACAGCAAAGTGTACAACATCAAGTTTTGTAATATAAAGATCAAGTATGGATGTCGAATCCACAATGATTGAATATCAATTTTATACGAAGTATTATAATTGAATAGCTTCTAATTTATCTAGACAATCGAAATTTAGTATCAATGGTTTTATCTACTTCTAACGTGGATGTTGTGACAAATTCAATGATTTCAATGCAATTTATGAAAATTAGTCAATATAAAAAAACATAGGGTTATAATTCCCCCTAAATATCAACAATGTTTCTCAATCATCCAGTTGTCTTTAATCAATTTCCTAAATTTATGGCAAGAACCCCAATTTAATTATACTTCATCTCTTGAGTGATGAGTAAAAATTATTCCTATGATTCAATTACAATATCTCTATTATGAATCAAATAAACAAGAATTATCAATTTCATAATTCTAATGTGTAACATGCTTCAAAAATTTTATATTTTCTTTTGAAACTTATAAAGCATAGGTTGTGTTATTCTATGATCGTACCTAAATTTCTATTTCTAGTGTCGAAATTTAGACAATCAATCCATTCAATTAGTGTTCAAGTAATTAAAAGCATTAAAATCAATAACACAAACAAAATGAATAGGAAAATATCAAAGAAATAATTATTTAATTATCAAAACATAATCTCAAGTTGATTACATCAAACCCTAATTTAAAAGTTTAGTTCATGACCATAGAAAGAGACANTTAGTTCATGACCATAGAAAGAGACGGGATCAATTTCATAATAAAAAAAAATGTAGCGAAGTTGGAGTCAGATTGATATTAAAAAGAGACAAAAAAAATTCAAAACTCTTATTCTGGCGCCAGCGGGCGCAATGTTGCTTTGAAAATTCAACAATAGTGGCGGTGGGGTGCTACTTTAGTGGCATCACGGAGCCTATTTTCAAGTAGAAAATTAGCACTGCAAGTCCTTCATTATTTTCTCGTAACTTTTTCTCTCGTTATTCGATTGAGACAATTTAAAGTGCGTTAAAAAGATAATTCAAATGGGTACAACTTTACTTCAGATATCATTTTTCAATTTGAACGTTTACTATGTCAAAAATGATTCTCAAACTTCGGATAAAAATCTGAAACATACTTGTGCAGTCGAAAATTGGTTTGTGAATATATTTTGATCATATTTTACTCTTTTTTGACTTCTAATTGCATTCAATTGACTCATACTAATATTTAATTATCGTTTTGTGGTTCGAATCAACTATTAAAAAATTGGGATTGTATACTCAAACTTTAGAGAATTTTTAATTCAATGATATCTCACATCAATATATTTCGATCCGGCATGAAAGGTAGCATTCTTACTAAGGTGAATGGTGTTTGCTAAAATTATATACCGCAAGTGCATGAGTCGAGTTCAAGTAATAAAGTGGACATTTTGAGTTCGAATTGTTGATCCATCGAAGAATATTTACTTTTAATTACACAATTTCAATCAATTTAATTGTAAGAATAAAAAACAAATACACAATAAAATTTGATAAATTTGATTTTGGAAATTAAGGAAACTAAAAATCTACAAAATAAGAAAACATAAACACTTTGAAATTTTGAAGGAAAAACATGGTTGGGATTCGTAATTTCGCTTAACCGTCGCCTAATTAATTTCTCCACAAGTTAATTAATAAATTACTTATTTATGATGTTAGACCCGATTTTTCAATTTGTAGTTAATTACTTCTCTCAAGCGAAATTAACCATAATTGATTGGTTTAACCTGCTATATCTCTATGTCGATTAAAACCAAACAATCGTATTAAATATTTGTGAAACTAGTTCAATGGGTCACCTAGGATTAGGGGTATATATATCACATACACAAACTTAGAGTATTTTGGTCTAAAATGTACAATCTTCTCTCGAATGATGCACAAATTGCTAAACTCAATCA
>CAIGRN010135863.1:0-11127 GCA_903798345.1 Fraxinus anomala
AACAAAACTCGAACACAATCAATTGATGCAATAAGACGGTCACGATATTCATTTCTCATTTGTTCTGATTGCTTGAAGAAAACCGTTTGAATGTGTTGTTCTTGATTTATCAAAACTTCACACTTAATGCGAGCTTAATTATGTGAACTATTATGGTTTTCAATATGAGTACCAAGCCTCTTTTTATCTTTTCAATACGTGAATCCTTCACCAACAAATGAGTTGCCTCCACCTTGTTTCCCACTACTTGTTTTAAAAAGATAACAATACAAACAAAAAGCTGACTCTTTTGCCACACTATACTCCAACCATCAAACTCGTTAAACCAAGAATGATTGAATTGTCTAGACTCTTTTTCTCCAAATTGTATTTTCTTAAATTCATGGTTAAACGGTTGACAAGGACCCTTTTGCATATATGCTATATGAACTTGATCTCTAATGTTAAAATTGTAATACAAGATTGGAGTCATTAATCCAGGATCGATGGGAAGTTGTGCAATATCAAAATTGTCTCCATTTGACGTCTCCTCAATAACATTTTCCGCAACCTCAAGAACCTTTCTTTTATAAAATCTTTCCATGACTGACTGTAATAAATATAAATTGAAATGTAAATGAACAAAATAAAATATGGAATATTAGTGATGACATCACCTCACCGATGTTCTATTACAAATAGCATTAATCATAGAAATAATGCTTAATTTTTCAATTAATTTTCTCAATTTCGGACTTTCAATACGCTATATGTCTGGAAAGAGTTTCATCACAAGGGAGCAAAAGAAGCATCAGTAGATAGCAAAGTTAATCGAGCAACATATTCATTGACAGTGAGGGAACAAGCTGAAATGTCGTAGTCAGTCAACAAATTATCTCAAAATACCAAGTAAAAGCGTCATCCTGTAACAAACAGCCTCCTCAATAGATATATCCAAATACCAAACTATTCACTGATCTCTCGGCATCACTTGGTTTCAAAATTTTCCCCGAACTCAACCAACCTACACCCTTTACTGGTTGAGAACATATTTGGCATACTCTTCCCATAATTTTTTTCAAGAAAATGTTGCATTAAAATCTACTTTCATAGCATAGAGTTCAAAGAATTGAAATTATGATTTCACTTGCTATTTATTTTATCTAGGTTTTCACATATTTCCATAAGACACTATGCACCATCAAATATCTCATTCTCAAAAAAGTGATTAATGCATTGTTACATAACAAGCAGATGAAGTTATGTGTGTCTACAGGAAGCCAGGAAGCAAACCTTCTTGCCTATATCCATTAAGAAAAGTAAAAAAGTATTCAATAAGCAATAAACAAAAAATTTCTTGGTTTTCTAGTATAGACTCTTATTCAATTAAAGGAATTTATATGTATGCCAATAAATTAGGACTTTTGACATTGAAGGAACAAGAAAGTGAAAAATCATTTGGAACAGTACAAACATGCTTCATTGAAAAATAATGGTAGTGTAAACTTGTAGTTCGTGTAAACTATAGAACTACAAAACTAAGTTGAAGGCACTGCCATAGCAACAGAAAAATCAATAGCATATGAATACCAACAAAAAATCAAATGACGGGGTAGAAAAAGAAGATAACAAAAAATTATCCGATAATTACCTCCTTCAATTGATAAACACGGCTTCACTTCTTCAAATTCATAGATTTCATGAATTTGGGACCCTGTTGTTTTGGCGGAAATTGGGGATTTTAATTCAATTTTTTTCAATTCTCTGTGGGGGAGTCGGGGATGTGCATGTTCAATCAATTGGGATTCTTGGTAATGGAATGGTTTGGGCATGCTTCTATCTTACAATTTGGCCAATTATTTGGCCCACTTTTAAAGTTAAATTTAGTAAAGAGCTGTTGAAAAAATTGGGGTGGCCCAAAATTCAGTGCAAGCATCTGGGCCTTCACTTGGTCTAGGTCCGCCCCTGAGTATAGACTTATTGAAAATTATTTCCACTTAAATTTGAATGGATATCCTTCATCATTCGTTGGAGTTAATGGAATTAGCGGAAAGAAAACTCATTTTTCAGCATGTTGTCCAACAGTTATGTTTGAATGGATAATATGTTTCTTGAAATCATGACAAATTATTCTTGTTCTACTGTAACGACCATTGGATATAGTGACAGATCCAGTACCCGGCGAGCCCCGGCTACCACGCGTGCTGATATGTTGGAAACAATTTTTTTTTTTTTTTTGGTTGACGATAGATAAATTGTTTAGGTTATATAACTGATAATTCATTTTATTTTCAAATATTTTTTGTAGTTCGGTTGGTTAGAACTTGCATATCTATATTAGAAGTCTCGGTTTCGAATCCCTTCTCAACCAATTTATTGTGAAATATTTTTAGTTCTACGACTTTTACCAAAATTAATGCAATAGAAAGGAGATTCAAACTTTTGACCTCTCCTTAGGATTATTGAACGCCTAACCATTATGACACTTGTTAAATTTTAACACTAAATTTATTAGAATAATATAAGTTACATTTTAGCGATTTGAATACAATTGTAAAAATTCGAACTCATGCTCTTATTTTGAATTATACAAAATTTGATCATAATATCATTTGGTAAATTTTGCCTATTTGTACAACATAATTATATATGTATCATAATATCATTTGGTAAATTTTGCCTATTTGTATATCATAATTATATATGTTCAATTTGAACAAAATTTTTGTTATATTTAAATTTTAGACGTTATTTAATTTCTTTTATTTTTCAAAATACATTTTTCTCTCTTCTTTTTAATTACACATTTTCAATAAAATAATATTACATACAAATTCAAAAATTTTCCTTATTTTTAATCATACTCTTCATCTAATCACTATTTTAAAATGCATTTTTTGTAAAAAAAATAATAATAAAAAAAAAGGGGCATCAAATGAGGCTCTTAATATTTTGTTGATGCCAACAGTCGACGATCAACGGTCGCTCGTATTGATTCAAAATCTTGGATCCGTCACTGGTTGGATGAATCCAGATTCCTTAAGAGCATTACTGAACAATTTCTTTTCAAGATTAACATATCTTGTATGATACCATTTGACAAAAATGTATTTAGGAACTCCTCTTGATAAAATTGATTTGCATTAGATTCCACACAAAAAAAATAAAAAATAAAAAAGGAAAATCAAATATGAAATGAAATTACAAAAAAAAAAAAAAAAAACTTTGAGGATGAATAACGAAAACTATTAAAATTATCAAATTTTGAATTGAATTGACAATAAGCAAGAATGTCAACAAATTACTAAATTCTACCACTTCTACCAACAATTGGCATACTTAAATTAATAAAATTGAATTTTTATCCTTTTTGAATTTTTATGCTTTTTGCTTTATTGTGAATGACAACTTCAAATATATTATAAAATTCTTACTTTAACATAACAAAATTATTATCTGGTATGTTTGAATATTAAAATGTCAAATTAAATTAAAAAAGTAAAGTATGTACAAGTGAATATTAGAACGCAAAAATCGATACATAATTTATATTCATTAAATATATCTAAAATCACAAAATTAAGAAGTTAGACCTCATTTAATTTGTTGAAAGTAGTGACACATTTAATCCCTTGTTTTGATTTTCCTAAAATCCAAGTAAACATATTTGATTCATTTTGATTTGATTCGATCTCATTAGATTCTGTATCATTGAAGATATGCACATCTTTTCTAATAATCATGTGAAAGCCAAAAGGAGATGATGATAAAAAAATATATATAAAAATAATTAGTAAAACTTAAAATCAAAAGCTAATTTTCTAAACATGCTTTGCACAGAGTATGATACGACAAAAGAATTTATAATTAAAAAAATTATTATATCAAATTTAAGATCTTTCAGTGTTTAATAATGTCAATTTTTTAGTAATATTTATATATAATATAAATATAAATGATACTTACAATTTTTAGTACATCATATAACACTATTTTAACACGACAACATTAATATTCTCAATGTTCTATCATTATAATTGACAAAAACTTTTGAAATGCCTACAAAAATTTAAAATATCAAACTATTTAGACAAAATATTATGGGATGGGACATAAACATTAACTATTTGATTATACAATTAAATGATTTACATAATTAGTGAATGTAATAATACTAAGTGAATGTAAATTACGGGGATGGCTATAATCAGTAAAATTAATAACTCAAAAATTAGTAAATATTCTATGAAAATGTGTATTGAATCAAACTCGTAAAGGTTAAAAATTCTAAGAATATGACCACTCGGAATTTCGGAGAATCTTATTTTATCTTTTGATGATTTTTTCTCTTATCCTATATTTAAATGAAAAAAATGAAAATTCAAATAAGTACCAAACTGATTTCCAGACTTTAAAAAAATTAATTGCACATATATTTTTACTGCTTTTATATATTAATATTAATTGACTTGGGCATGTTTGAGCCCCATTTTTTGTATATAATGCATATTGAAATAGTAGATCTATGAAAAATTTGTAGTTAAAAATAAAGAACATTTTTTTGGTTTGTGTGTAATATTATTTTATTGAAATATGTGTGATTGAAAAGAAAAGTGAGAAAAATTTATTTTGAAAAAAATAGGAATCAAACGTCTTAATAATCTATGCCATTTAATGTTAATTATAAATGTAGTATTTATATAATTTTTATTTTATTTTTATATAATTTTTTATTAATTATATGCTAATAATCAGTAATAATAATGTTTAGTGGAACTTAATTCTAAAAAATAAATAATTTTAATTTTAATAATAATTGTATTTAGTTGAATTAAATTTAATTTTGAAGGTATTATTGAAGATATAAGGATGAATGAGGGTATACTGAACCTATAAAATGTAAGAGTAAAATGAAAAATTAAAGATATAAGGATAAATGAGAGTATATTAAACCTATAAAATTGAATATATAAGTGTTAAGCTATAATTGATTATAATATTAAAGTTTTGATTATAGTTGTTTACTAACAATTGAATTTAAAATGATTATAGTCTTCAAAACATTTAATGATAATTTGATCGATCGTTTTCAAAAGATCTTAAAAGATAAACGTCAAAGAAAAATCAAGATCAAGAGTTTAAAAATCAAACGTCAATGAAAGATCAAGACGAGAATCTAAGAGTCAAAATTCGAAGCAAGGACAAAGACTAAATTTCTTAGTTCAAATGTAAATGTACTAATACTTTGATTCTTAGCAACGAATGATAAAATCTAAAAAATTACTTTGTGTACTAAAAGCTATTTTGATTATAGCTTGCATAAAATATTTTGATCAAAAGTAAAATTGATTTTCAAAATGATGTTTGAACTTATGTCATATTTTTAAAACATCATTTATCTTGAAAACTAATTAAAAACACATTCAAAAAGTCTACATTTGTCAAATATTTGAATCGAATCAAACAAGATCAAAAACGAGAAAATCAGTTGAAACGGTTGGACGTCCGTATGGTCGTTCGATTGCTCATCCTAATCCCTAGAGATTTTTGCAAAGTCTTCCTCCATAAATTCGAAAAATGCAGACTTCCGGTTTATGTAACTATCGGATTTTTTACTGATAGATTTCATATGCATAATGGTTATTTTGGTCGTCCGATTCCAAAGGCAAACGTCCAGTTGATTGTCCAGCTCGATAGAGTATTTTGCGTTTTGAACCCTATAAATACCCCCACTCTTTCCATTCTTCATAAGAGTTTCACGAGCATTAAGTGAGATATATTTTGAAGAATTCTTTAAGCCTACATTGCATTCATTTTATTTATTTATTCATATAAAAAACTTTGATTGATTCAAACTTTTTTCATCATTTTTATCAAAATATTTCATTTCTCTTTTTGTACTTAACTTATTTCTATTATTTATAAAAGAGAGATATATTTTGAACAGAAGTTTTGAAATTACATTGTATCTATTTCTTCCACTTCTTTATATTAAAAATTTTGATTGATTGATTCAAATTTTTAATTATCATCTTTATCAAAGTTTCTCATCTCTTTCTTAGAACTTAATTTATTGTTATCACTCATTTGAAAGAGAGAAATATTTTGAGAATATTTTTGAACTTAAATTGCATTTGATTCTTCATCTTCTTATTAAAAAACTTTGATTGATTGAATCTAATTTATATATATATATATATATCAAAGTTTTTCATCTAACACTTAAACTATTATTTGTTTCTATTCATTGAAGATATTGTTTTTTCTTAATACTTAATTCATTTGTATCATTTATTAAGAGAGAAATTTCATTATAAAATCATTGCTCTAAACTTGTGGGTCATATTGAGGTCATGTGAAAACTCAATAATATAGGGATCGATGCTCTTTGTTGTAAGTCACCGTGTTGATCATATTGATGTCCCGTAAAGCTTAATATTGTATAACAATCGATGCTTCTTGTTTATAACTCACCATAAGCATTGTAAATGGTTGAATTGTACCATAAGTCAATCAATATAGTGCAAATGGTCTTACTCGTACCGAAAAGTTTGGTAACGGATGACGTAGATCATTACTTCGGATCGAATCTTCACAATTATATCGTTTGCATCATCTCTACCCTTTTACTTATCATTATTTCATTTATATTTATTATTTAATTGATCTACTTGCTTTTATTTGACTACGATTATTAATTAATCAACGTATTCTTAACTTGCTTGATTTAAGTTTGTTTTCAAAAAAGTTTTAAAAATCAATTCACCTACTCTTGATTTGTTATTCTTGGGCTTTCAATAAGAATAAATGAGGACATATTAGATTTATAGCTAAATATGTAAGGGTAAAATTGGTAATCAAAAGTTTCTCCACAATCCCTCATATTAATATATTGTACATTTAACTCTCAATGCAAACACAATGCATGGAATATATTTTCACGAAATTTAAAGAGCCACATAGATGGCATCTTTGAACCAATTCTACCACTAGATATGAATTCAGATTGGACGTTTTAGCTTGACTGTTGACTTGAACAAATTGATTGTATTTATGATCTCTCGAATAAATCTGTAAGCATTCTGCAAGTCATGGCATTGAAAGAGATAATTCGAAAAAGGAGACTCTTGGAACTGATAAAGAACGATTTCAGAATATTTTGGGAGGCTATGAATGTAGTCAATTTGTTCAATTCAATAATGAGACTAAAAACACTTATCTGCAGTCTTATCCAGAGGTAGAATTGGTTAAAAATATATATGGAAGAAAGATGTAGAATAATATGATTTATAATATATATGGATAGAAATAACTCAAATAAGTAAATTTGGAAACAATAAAACTTTAGATTTCACAATAAAAGAGCTAATATTGAGATTATAAGAATTGTAAATTGAGAGTGTAGAGATTTATAGAAAAAAAAAAAAAAGTGAAGTGGGGTTTATATAGAAAAAAAATCGACTGTTTAAAAAAATAATACCAAAATTAAGAACCTCCTCCTTCTTTCGGGCTTAGGATCAATTATTTTTAACGTAAGTGGAGTTAAATAATAGTATTTCATGGTCAGGTGCTTGTAATGACTAGCAATTTTTCGTAACGCCTGAGTCATAATTTTTTTTGTCTTGACCAAATAAATGTTCTATTATTTGACAAGTGTTATGATTTTTGCAAGATTGCCTCTTGCATTATGATACTCATCTAATATTTGAACATTTATCTATTAAAGACTAGAAAATCTATGAATCAAGGCGTTGCACCTAAACATGAAATCCTATTATTACAGTATGAGAAGCATCATGATAAATATTGCATTTACTGCTTACTACAATTCTCAGCTTGAAATCGTGATCTAATGGCTTAGTAGTTTCTGGAGTGTTAGAAGCACCGAAAAATTGGTTGGAAGTCACCAGTTTACACTTTCCAACAATATGTTGTAATTCATTTGAAATATTTTTTTGATCGGTTAATGTGAATGTATATTGAAGTCACCAGTTTACACTAGAATCGGATATAAATAACTCAAATAAGTAAAATTAGAGATAATAAAACTTTAGATTGCACACACAAAAAAATAAAATATGGAGCTTATAACAATTTTAAATTGGGAAGGTATAGATTTATAGAAAAAAATGAAGTGAGGGTTTATATAGAAAAAAAAAAAAAAAAACTCCATTTAAATTATATTTTCAAAGAATTTGATCATTGGGCCAAATAGTCATGACGAGTGGCCCATGATCTCAAGACGAGCCAGCTCGCTCGACTGGCAAAGAAATTTGAGCTCATCTCNAGACGAGCCAGCTCGCTCGACTGGCAAAGAAATTTGAGCTCATCTCAATATGAGCCGAATGACCCATTGGCCAAGTCCACGAGCCAATGAAAGGCTCGGCCTGTTTGCCACCTCCTAGTGGCAAGAAATCTGTTGACAATAAGATCCTGCTGATTTGTTAGGTCAATAAAACTATATATTGAGTTTTGTTATGATCATGTATGTCTAGTGTCATTTGTGTATATTGGAGGCTCTTTTGTGAATGAGTTACCCATCTTATGATGTGGTAATATAAGAATACTTGTCATTAAGAAACTAAAAAAGTTTCGTACTCGTTTGCGAAAAAGGCCATTGTTGTTAATTTGGAATTTATAAGGGCGATAGAATACTAAAGAGATACTATTGCTTGATAGTAGAACCCCTACGTCTCAATTTTATAAGTGCATCTATAGCGTAGGTGGGGTGAAAGACATCCGCACTTCGTAGAACAACGGAGGGTTTGAGATTTTTGAAGGATACATCGATAAATCTAGATCATTATATTGACTTAAATTAAGGGATAAGATTATTTGTCAAATGTATTTAATTTTATAGATAGATTGTAGGTGGAAGTTCCCCAAAAGTAAATCATCCAAATATACATAGAAATAAAAAAATTACTTAAAATTAGCTTCACTACTTGTTGAAAGTTTAGCCGAACTTCCTCGAACAAATGACAAAATAAATGGCACAATCAATATACATTGGAACTCCCTTTATATGTAGAAATCTTTCAAGATTTGTTCATTCTTTTCTTTAATAAACTGTCAGAAATTCATTTAATTTCACGCACGAAAGGAGGGAGTTGGAAGTCTTTGTCCTCTTCTCATTGATAAGGAGAGAAAAAAAAATAAGATGAAAAGAAAAATCCATTTTGCACATATATTTAGTTGACCATTCAAAGACCATACAAATCTAATCATAATCAAAGCATATTTTTCTCACTTTCTTCAAGTAAGAGCCATCTATTCTCCTATTCTCAAGGACTGTGAAATTTGATCACAATAGGTTTATCCAATATAATCCCCCCAAACTTAGTTTTCGATACACATAACTGTTCTCTCCTCTAGCTTTTATCTCATATGCTTCTCTCGTCTTGATTCTTGATCACGTCCTTTGGGATTCTATATACGTATATCCTTTGAGGGTAGAAACTATATGTATATATCCTTTGATGCTATATAAATCACTCGGTTATGTTTGTTTTCTTTCTTGTACGTGATCATGTAAAGAGACTAATAACCAAATTTTCACCTTGGGAGGATTAAGAGATATCGAGGCCTCTTTCCTTAACAAGGTGTTTATTATATATTCGAGCCATTAACACTTCATCAAAATCTAACCATTATCCAAAGAGTCTTTGATAAGTATATATTCCCATGCATGTCTCAATACAATGCTTACAAATGTTTTAGATTTAATCTTTGGTAATAAGCAAAAGAAATGTTCTCTCAAAACAAATTAAGAACTTATTTTTCCTTTGTTCTGCACTTCATTTTGTGATGAGAATTTGTTTATAATTTGATTTTGTTATTCCAGGGATTTTTTTAAGTGATTACTCATTCAAATATGATGGCCACAAGTTTTGCTGCTTTTCATTTTGGGTGTCACCGACTTTATGGTGATGCTTGAGAGTTCTTGATCCTCTCATCTAAAATCGAACTACCAAAATAGAATAAGCTAGAAATCTAAGAAAATACTTATTTATTCAAATATTGCTTCAACCTGCCTCTATACGTATATTCATCAAAGGCCTCACTCTTGACTATTTTTCATAAATGGATAACGGCAAGCTTTGATCTCATGTCTTTTATTTTGTTCTAATATTATTTTTTATCACATCATCCAAAAATTTAATCAGTTACAAAATAATCATTTGCACTTTTTTAAATCTTGCTTCAAGGAGAATGGCAATTGCAGTATGGTGAATGTAGAATGTTCAATTGCATCTGGGTCTTGATTTGATGTTAAAAGTATGGAAGAAATTCATAATTTTTACATCATCTCCACAATGATTTAACTGTATAATTAATATAGAATTTTCCTTTTTCATATAATTATTCCAAATCTACAAATATGGTATTTCTCTTTCAAAAATTTATAGAAAGAAAATTTTCAAATTTTTATCATTCACTTTTTAGTATCTCACAATTTTTCATTGTCAGACAGAACAAAGACATCAGTAAGAAATCTTTGAATTCTCAATCTAAAAGCAAAACTAGGGACATCCATGACAGCACCTGAATTTCTTAACAAGGTAATTTATGGTAACAGTCGAAGCTTCGCAACTGTGATCAAATCCAAGTGTAAAGAAACATTCTTCCCAGACGATCCATTTCATGAGTTGAAGAATGAGCCATGCGTGCGTTGAACAAGGAAAACAATTCAATATTTCATACCCATATTCGAATGGTTGCCAAAGTATAACTTTGGTCTGTTCAAGTATGATCTTCTTGCTGTATCACCATCGCCACCCTCGCAATACCACAAGGCATAAGCTATGCTAACTTGGCTAAACTTCCTCCCATTATTGGCCTCTGTAAGTTTCAATTGCTCTTTCGATATGTACACAATTGTACGGCATTTTTAATATGTAGTATTACATCGAGTTAATAGTGACAAGTATAGCCACCTTACGAAATAAAAAATAAAGAATTGGGCTTTTTAAGCTCCAATTGCTCCTTTAATATACATAATGCATATTTAGCACACAGTATTAGACACGGACGGATCTAAGTGAAAAGTCTTTTGGCTATAGCCCAATGTAAAATTTATCTCAGAAACTCTATTATTTCTTTACTTCACAAAATTGGTTCAAAGATATTCTCTCATCCTCAATTAGG
>CAIGRN010135866.1:0-12461 GCA_903798345.1 Fraxinus anomala
TGAAATTCTTATGAAATTTGTGAAATCTATTTAAATCTACGAAATTCATTAATATTTATAATCTTTTAAAATCTATCAAAATTTTAATTGAGGACACTTAGTAAAAGTTGACCCGTCCAAAAAAAAATCAAAATTTTAGATTGCCACCTGGATTATTATATATATATATATATATATATATATATATATATATATATTTTGAAACTTCATAGGATGTCGTTGTCCTATTTTACAGCTGACCTGCGAATATTCAGCAGAATCGAACCGGTCCACCCCACTTTCTATAACAGACCGGTTCCTGGACCCTTTTATTATTTCTTCCCTAGGCCATTGACGCTCTAAACCTAAGGCTCCCCATTCCCCTCTACAGAAATAATCGCCACCTCTTACTCGGAGCCGCGATCATTCTATTCAGGCAACCGATAACCCATACCCGATAATCCTCCATGGAAAACCAGCCTCGTGCTCCGAATGAAGGCAGCGGCTATGAAAACGATTCAACTCGCCGACTTTACAATCCGTATCAAGACTTGCAGGTCCCGATACAAACCCTATACAAGCTCCCCACCTCCCCGGAGTATCTCTTCCCGGAGGAATCCCGCGCGCAACGCCGTTCATGGGGAGAGAATCTCACGTACTACACCGGAATAAGTTACTTGGCCGGTTCCTCTGCCGGCGCCGCAAAGGGATTTGTCTCCGGCGTCAAGTCCATTGAGTCCACGGACACCTTGAAGCTGAAAATCAACAGGGTACTCAACGGGTCAGGTCATACCGGCCGCCAGATTGGAAACCGGTGTGGGGTCATCGGACTGCTCTTCGCAGGCCTTGAGAGCGGCATGGTCGCATATAGAGATACGGATGATGTGATCAACAGTGTGGTCGCGGGACTTGGCACGGGGGTGCTCTACAAGGCGGCAGCTGGACCGCGTTCTGCAGCCGTGGCAGGGGCGATAGGCGGTGTGCTCGTCGGGCTCGCTGTTACCAGCAAACAGGCATTGAAACGATACGTGCCGATCTGAACACTTAGTTTTCTTTTTGAAATTTATCTATGTTTTTATCTGGTGGGATTATAATCTTCATTCCATTAATTAACCATTTACTTTCTAGTTTTCAACATTTCACTGTACCTGAATTTCTTTCTTCAACAGAAACAGGGTAGAAAGTTAATTGTGTTTTACAGATACTTCCAATGCATGATGAATTGACTTCATTATAGATTTGCTGAAACTTACCAGGAATATTTGGTAGCTCTCTAATTAAAGAAAAAAGTTCTAATCTGGTTTATCATGTACATCACATTGACCATGTTCATAACATGCTAAGTTGGGATTGTGAAGCAGTTGAACTGGGCTTGACAGGTTCGGCTTGGACTGCTGGTCCATCCCTCATTAAGGTGGGTGAGCTGGTTGTATTTGGATCTGCATTCAAATAATGTTAATTCATTTTTAGAGGTGATCATCACGCGTACAGGTGGTTGCGACTGATGGAGTTGTGATTTATTTTATCTTTAGGCATTGGGCTGGTGATGATATGCAATTAGATATAATGCCGTTACTTAAGCTACGGTTTGGTTTAGCTAAATGTCAAAATTTTAGTAGATTTTGATAAATGATGATGTAATTGTGGTGTTGAAAAATTGATGAAAATTGTGGACCCATTTTATAATGACTTCACTCTGGTCGCTAGGCCCACCTTCAACATCCCTCTGCTTGCAGTTGAGGTAACAACTCCGGGCATGACAAGCTCCCAAAATGTGCGGGCAGTGTTTATAAGGTCCGAGAACAAATCGTATGGTTGATTGACAATTACTAGCAATCATGAAGACATGTTGCAACTTGCAATGGACAAGTAATCACAAGCTAGCTTAATCGCTTGACATGTAGATAACTTAAAACATGTTCATTATTTCATTTTATTGAAAATGAATATAAGATAAAAAATAAGATTTCGAAATAAAGACCAAATAGGTACTACATTGACAATGATTCACGAATCAATGTGATGAATGGCATTACTCAAAACTTCATAGCATAGATATGACTAGCTTCTTCATCGTATGCATTTAAATGGATTCATATGCCATTTACTCCTCTTGTTACACTTTGAAAAAGAAATTATTTTATTTTAAAACAGATATCTCAGATGTAAACTATCTCATGCTCAGAGCAGGTCCTATTACCTCCAAATGAGCATAATTTAATCTACAATATAATGCCTCATGGCTCAATTATTTAAAAAAATATGTTACCCCTGTTCTTTTGACAAACGCCAAAATATAGACAAAATCAAGCTAATTGAAACTCAAAATGAACAAGTATCATCGGATCTGATTCCTTCACGAAACGTGGTCATCAAAACTGAAAAACTGGAACAAGTATGCAAGGCAAAAAAAAAAAAGGAATTTAGAGCAACATCGTTTCTGGATTCTCGATGTATCCCTTGAATGCCTTCAGCCATTCTGCACCAATGGCACCTAAACAAGCAGAAAAGACGAGGTAGTCAGAACCTTCCATATTATATATAATCCACACGATGGTGAGAACGAACTAAGCCAGTTCAGGTATGGCATTTTCCGTATAAATAATTTTCTTATTTCAATTATCCTTGGCACGGAAGAAAGAATTTGAGCATTACTAAATGTGGGATCATAGAAATCCATTCATTAGTCCAAAAGGAGTATTTAGATTGACTGTCAAGGAGTTGAGTACAGGCCAAAATACCATTACTCTAATTCTAGAAGTCAAAATACGCAACTTACCATCAATAACGCGATGATCACAGCTCAGTGTTACGGACATGAAAGAAGCAAACTTGTATTGCTCAGGACTGCCACCAGGTACAACCCTCTTCTCAGCTGCTCATAGATTTTTTTAGTAAGGATGATATCCACATCAAATTCAATAACTGCATCATTGAGAAACAAAGAATTTATCTCACCGGAGCCTACTGCAAGAATGCCCGACTGGGGTGGATTAATAATGGCACAGAATTGCTTGATTCCAAAAGGCCCTCCCAAATTTGACACCGTGAATGTGCCCCCCTGAAAGAGGATATGTTAGTCAGAGTTGATATCCCGAGCAACTACCAACCTAGACATTTTAACAAAGTTCATATTCACCTCATAATCTTCTGGTGTCAAGCTGTTTTCTTTCGCTTTCTGGGCTAAATGCTTGACTTCCTCAGAAATTTTCGATAAACCTTTCTTATCAGCATCCTGCGATTTCGTTGTGAAATTTTATTACTCATGGAGCATAGCCAAAGCCAACAAGAAGCATTACATTTTATCTAGTAGTGATCCATTAGATAGGAACATATTTGATAGTATACCGGAAATATCCATTAGATAACAAATTATTGGTTCTAAGCTATCCCTGAAAATTCATCAACAATTTGAAGTTACTATATGAAAAAACATATAGTTGAGACGACGACATACCCTAACTATAGGCACATACAACCCATTATCTGTCTGCACCGCAACATTGATATTGACATTGTGATACCTGTATCGAACATAAAAAAGATGTTACAATTACTGGCCCATGCTGGTTGAACAATTACTCTGCGTTATTGAGTACACTTACTGGCGAATGTAGTCATCGGTCCATGAACTATTACACTGAGGAACTTTCCGAAGAGCCAAAGCAGCAGCCTGCAGTCAAATAGCAGTTTAGCTAAATGTTTGAGACAATCAGTCAATTTACTCCCACCCCCAACAACCCACCTACCCCACAGAGACACCTCCCTCATTTTTTTTTGGTATAATATATATGAAGAAAAAGAAATTGAGATTGTGCCAAAGTCTGTAATACCTTAATTACAAGATCATTAATGGATATCCTCTTCCCGCCTGAAGCTTCTTGCAATGCATTTAGCTCGTTGCGCAATCTGCATAACAGGTAGAATGTAAGACAAATAAAATGAAATTCATTGCAGCAAAATCTCAGTGGAGGGGACATCAACACTCACTCCACAAGCTTGTCGACACATGTATCTACAGTTAAGTAATAATGAGGGATGGTTTGTTTTGATTGCAACAACCTTGATGCAGTCACCTGCCAAGCCGGTAACAAAAATTAGCCACAATTAACAACTCGGCCATGAATGATAATTGAAAGTGTTAAAACATAGATCAGAGGGTTAATTGCATTTTGCAACTTAAGATTTGCAAAAGAGAGCAACCAAAACTCCAAATACTTTGCCATATTACGAACATTAACACGTGTTCTGAAAATGATCGCATAACTTCCCTGGCACAAGTTGGCTGACCGGGCATGGCCAGGGGATTTGTATAACTTAGACCAGTATAATTTTTGTCAAATCTTAGATCTAAAATTTCATAAAAGCAGTAATACATAGGTCCTGAAGATGAGAATGGTGAAGCCGAACCTTTCTAATTTGTGAGTGTGGAATGTCTGTGTAATCTAGACCAGCAGCAGCTGTGGCAGCAGCCTTGGGAGCTTGCAAAACTTCCTTGCCACGAGAATCTACAGTACAGACGGTAAAATGGGTTACTAAATCATTTAGCAATCAAGTCAATGATTATAGAGTAGAGAAATATGGGAAATATGGGAAATAAGCAATGCACGCTTTATTCCACCAAAGATAAAAAATTTAGACAGCGCCGAGAATCAGCCCATTAGTGCATAAACTTCATGTAAACAAGGATGCAGAAAAATCTGTTCAAAAAGGAGGCTGACGAAAAATACCAAGATAACCTTCAATATCGGCCTTCACAATTCGTCCATCAGGACCAGTTCCTTTGATGTTTGAAAGGGGTACCTAATTTCATGATAATGCATGGACAGCAAGACAGGAAAGACGCTGTAAGAAACTAACTCTTATTTTCCAAGGAAACATTGTTGATAAGATTATTGTAGCATATAATGTACATTGTGATCTTCAGCTAGTTTCCTGGCAAGAGGACTGGCAAAAATGCGACTTCCTGCAGAGGGAGGTGCACTAGGTGTCAAAGATTTTGGCTCTGGTGAAGTAGCAGGCGCTTCAGTCTCTTCTTTTGGTGGACTTGGAGTAGGGGATGTTTTGGGTGCTGGTGCAGAATCTGATGTTGAAGGCTGATAGTCTTTAAATTTTGCAACATCCTCCTCTTCTTCAACAGTTATTGCAATTATCTAGAGGCGAACATATTGTTAGAAAAGTTTCCAAAACTAAATAATTATGACTTGCATGATACAGAAATAAATAAGCTTGAAGAATACAAAAGAAAAAAATTTAATAGTAATATTCTTCACAGAGTTATCTGAAATGTAACTATATATCTTCCTTCTTAAATTTCTGATGGGCATTCATTTCAAATGGCTTAGTTGGCTCAGTTTCATTTTCAGCTACTCAGTATGGTTCCATTCCCAGGGTTATGAAACCAATCAATATATATTTGGTTCAGATACCAGTACAAGGAACCAGAAGTCTCATGGAAAACTGAGAAACTGAGGCTTTTATGTCTGATGACTTGGAGGAAACCAAATTGAATTCGGTTATAATCTTATATTTCAGAAACAAAATGCAGTTTGATTGTGATTACAATCAGAACTGAGCCTGTCCAAATGATGTATGATCTCCTATGTCAGAAGACCCAAATTAAACGATGTCAAGTAACATTTTTGTACAAATTATCCAGATGAACAAAGGGACCTGATTAGTAATGTCCAAGAAATAGCATAGTTCTAATGATTTAGTGAAGAATAGATTTTTTGATTATGTGAAAATAATTGAACAAACAATGAGTGAGATTTGCATTGAAGGCATGGGGAAAGAAAACAAACCAAAACCTGACTCCTCTGTTCTGTATTATTCAAAATATTACTGTATAAATTCTGAGAAAAATATTCAAGGGGCAGTTTGAACAAAAAAGCCTTCATATAAATGAGATCAATACCTCTCCAACTTTAATTCCACTAGATCCATCCCCTCGTAAAATCTTAGCTAGATATCCTTCCTCCATGCATTCCATTTCCACTGTTGCTTTATCCTAAAAGTATAAAAGGGGTATTAAAATAGAATATCAGATTTACAAGATAACAAGGATAAAAACATTAATTTGAGAGCAGACAACAGAAAAGAGCAAATGAACCCACCGTTTCAACTTCACAAAGTACTTCACCAGTAGAAATTTTGTCACCCTCTTTCTTCAACCACCTAGCAATATTTCCCTGCATGAAGGCAAAAGAACGAAACACAACTATCATGACAACAGTAGTTGCAGCACAAGTAGATTCTTTCAAGAACTTCAGAAAGATGCATACCTCCGTCATTGTAGGAGATAGAGAAGGCATCCCAATCTCTTGGTGTGGAGGTAGATCTGAGAGACAGTAACATAATTAGTATAGATGGACATGCCTCAAACAACAATCACCGAGAATGAGAGAATTGCCCACAAAGGATCTAGCAGACTGGATACTGAAATAATTTTAGGAACAAATTCAGGTTTAGAGATAATTGAAATTTTACCATGGGAATAATTAGCATAACTATGAAATATGTATGTCAAATAATTTCCAGATATGTAATACGTAACCAGATTTCGGACTTGTACATAAAAATGGTACATGAGGGATTCCATAAAATGATGTGGAGAGAAAAGATTGGATGAAAATGTTGACCGTATTTTAAACTGACAAATGAGAGTGTCATGTGGCATTATATAATTCCTTATGTAAATCTTTAGGTACATGTAACAAGATCCTTAACTATAATTTGGCAATGACTGACCAAAAACATTCCCAAAAGTATGGAGCTCCAGTTCAAATAACAGTATCAGGGAAAATTGTAAGCTAAACTAACCTGAAGCTGTTGAAAAACTTCTCCTTGAATTACCCTGAGCACTGGAATCAGCAATGCAACATATCAGGTTATGTTTAAACAAGGCAATTGTGAAATTGATGTGTTCACATGAGAGGACAGATGTCAACGTGAAACAAAACACACCATAGAAGCCCTTTGTTGAACATCATGCCAGCAACGGGTGTGTGTGCTTCCATTTCTTCTCTCAGAGCATTTCCACTCCGTATTCTTACAGCAGATATCTGCAGAACATAATTCAGATTTTCGACATTTCAATCCAATCTGTGAACAATTTGTACATGCCTTTATATTAATGAAAATAACTCAAATGGACAGTATTCCAGCGCAAGGAAGGGAGAATTTTTTCAACGGATCTAATCACAAGGGTGGGATTTACCGCTCTATTACTGGAATTAAAAAAGCTTTCACTAGAGAACTTGGAAACCCCGTGGTTTCGTCCAGGTCCAAGACCATGTTGGCTGACATCATTGGCAACCCAGTGAGCTAAAATTGCACGATCATTTTGTAGAATCTTATGGGTGTGTCTGAGCTGTAAAATTTGAAAGATATGCTAATGTCATTGAAAACACAGAAGTAAAACAAAATACATATTATCTATCATGAAGAACTAGAAAGAGAAAAATGTAGAATTTTTACTTGGCGTATCATTGAAAACACAGAAGTAAAACAAAATACATATTATCTATCATGAAGAACTAGAAAGAGAAAATGTAGAGTTTTTACTTGGCTCTATCATTTAGTGGAGCAAAGAAAATGTAAATAGTTGTTTTTTGTCTGCTGATTAGTAAACTTCCAGATACGTAAAATTGAAGATCAGAACTGGATGAGATATTGCTAGCCTAAATAAATTCCAACGTATTTTAGTTAGGAAGATTGACCAAAAAGTTCAACGACTGGTAATACTCAATCATACGCAGCAAAACTATCACTGAGTTCATGATCACTGTCAATTTTGAGAGGATAATCAATAACTTTACACAAATGCATATATACAATTTAGACAATGTCCCATATGCAATCGCCCGTGGCAATATTAATCACCCAATCGACCACTTGCAGATGAAACAAGAAAATAAATCTCCACAATAGAAATGCGGCAACCAAATTTGAGCTGCGATCTGCATATTTTGCTATCATTTTGATTTCATCACGAGTTCACTAATATTAAGGTCCTATTAGATCTATTAGATCGAAAGACTTTAAGCAAAGGCCACTATCCCAATCAATTGCAATGAATACCTAAGCGTCAATTTCTGGGAAATTAATATGGTCGATGAATTTATATAAAACCACTCGCGTATTCAAAAATATTTCTGTACAACTGCATCAGCAGAAAGAAATAAAGCTCGAATTAAACAACCAACAGCAAGATCCAATACCCAGTTTCCCGAAAAACAGATAAAAAAAATACCCATCAGATTCAAAAATTGAGCACCTAATTTTCTATCATCTCATTCAAAATGCATCTAAACGTTTAGAAATACAAACTCTTGCGTTCTTGGAACCATAAAAGCAAAAATTCAACTAAAATCCCCAACCCATCATGTACAATCACCCAAAAAAAAAAAAGGCCTAGTATCACCTTTCTAGAGTGATGAAAAATTCGAGAACCGAAAGTCATGTTGATGGGCGGATTCAGATGCTCCTCTCCTTAGAATGCGAATGAAGAGTCGATTAATCAACTGATAGGTGAATCTTGAACAGTAGAAAGAGACACGTGTGTGTATATTGCAAGTATATATGAAGTTAGGGGATTTGGTGCGTCGTTTTGTAAAGGGCTAAATAAAAGTCCCCTTTAAGAGAGTATTTTGGTCGCGTTTGATGTGCTTACATCTATAATTTGCACTTCGATATGTAGTTCAAAATAAATGAGAGGAAAATGTATTTTAAAAATAATTGATATTAAACAAGGGCTATATTAAAGTGTAATTATATTATCACCGTAATTTTTATTTCATACACTATATTTTAATTGCAGTTAAACTCTTTAATCTTTGCTTATTGTTAAAATTGTTTCATTAACTTTTTTCGATCGAATTCTCATCTTCAGCATTCTTTTAATTGGTACATCTCGTCCTTGATGATGATTTATATCATAATATTTTGTTTTCGTGTTTTGAAATGAGGGATAAATATTTCTTTGCACTTTTTATTTATTTATTTTTAAATATAGATGAAAAATAAGTTATTTTATATCATTTCAACAAGCTTTTGAATATAAAACTGTTATCAAATACAAAATCTATTAAATAATAAAAAATTTGATGATAAGAATTACATGAAAAATTATTAGGGATATAAGTACTATAATGAGCAAATATTAAGAATTTTAAATGCAATTAAAATGTAGTGCAAAAAAATAAATATTGTAGTGTGAATATAATTACCTTATATTATTAAATATCACATCAAGTTAGAATCATTTTTGGACGATTTTAACCATACTACAGTTCAATTATTTCAATAATACCTTACTTTTTCGTTTTTCAATATGTAATAAATATTGTAAAATTCTTTTAATATATGATTTTCGTATTATTAATTCTCAATTAATTAACATTCACATTAATCTAAACTTAATGAATCTCGACTTGATGGATCTTGATCTATATGAATTACTATAAATGAATTTATTTCTATTTATGTATCTAGAAATTTTAATGGGTGTTTAAATTTATGTATTAACAATTAATTTTTATATACCCATGAAGTATAAAAAAGTTGCTCATTTGTAGTATTTCATCATCACAAAAAATTAAATCGTAGAAGTTGAGTTTTGATGGTACAATTTTTTCTCTTAAATTTATATCCTAAATTTTATTTTCTTTGATTCGTTTTTGACTCATCAAATATTTCCAATAAATTAGTATCAAATATTACTTTTACACTACTTATAAAGTATTTCAGAATAACGTGCAATGTACGTTCAACTACGATTAGTAATTGAAAGTGTGAGTTTAGGAGGACAGAGGGATACAATGATTCTCAATCTATTCGATTTAAGCCTCGAACTTTCCGATTTCATGATGCTTGGTTTTCGGACTCCATTCATTGTCGACTATGCACATGAATATTGGGTATCACAATTTTTAATATGCATAAATTGAGGAAGTTAGGTTTTGAGATCTAGCACCGTGGAGGAGTGGCGAGGTACGAGAATGTTAAAGAGCAGTGTTTGAGTTGTTAACGACAAAAATGGATTAAAAAAATCAAATCCTTGACATTGAGTAATTACAGACTAAGTCCCTTTCATTCTCATTCTTCTACTCATTTTCAACCACAAATTCTTCAATAAAATAATATTTTTCGTCACATCAATAACTTTTCCTTATTTTTCAACCACATATTCTCCATCAAATCTACTATTTCAAAATACATTATTCCAAAATAATGTGACTCAAACACATCCTAAGCATTTGTTTGAATTCCATTTTCGTGTCAAAATGTATTTTGAAATAATATTTTTGCTGGAGAATGTGTGATTAAAAGTAATGAAATTTTTTAAAGTTTATGTGTAAAATTATTGAAAAAATTGCAGTCAAATTACCAAACATTTCATCTATGAGTAGACTTGACTCAAATCTTTCATTTGTGTCACCGCAAGTATCAAACTTTTAAAAAATTCGTACCTTAAGTCCAAAATGAAGGTTTCCGTCAATTTGACCCCAAAAACCGTTAATTGACCCAGAAACTAAAAATCTAATAATTTTTCCCAAATAAGGCAAGAGCATTTTGGATATAATACATTTTCCATGTTAAATTAAAAAAAAAAAACCCACAACCTCCACTCATTTCCTTCTTTCCCAACCCTCTCACCCCAAAACCAAAACAACTTCCATCCAGCCATCAACAACCACCTTAAAATTAGTAGCTCTCTCGCGTACAAAAGCCCACTTTGTGCGGATGTATTCAATTGAGACTTTTGGAGAATTAAAAAGTTTAAGTGTATTCAATTGATACTTTTAAAAATTCTCTAAAAATTTAGGTGTATTCAATATAGGCTTTTAAAAAGTCTCTAAAAGTCACGGGGTATTCAATTGAAATTTTTTAAAAGTCTTTATAAGTTATATGGTATTCAATTGATAATGACTTTTACGGAATTTATAATTTACTAGACTTTTGGAAATTTTTTGGTAGAAAATATAAAAAGAAAATCTCAAAACATATCTCCAATTCTACCATGAGATTTGTCAAGAGCCGGCCTTTCTCTTCTCTTTCACATTTTAGGATTTTCTCCATCCCCTCCAATCAGGTAAAATTTGGTTTGAATCTTCACCTTGAATTTTTCTTTATTGACACGGTATATGATTTTTGGGACTGATATTTCTACATATTTTTGTCGATCCATATTTCTGCCAAGCGTCAAAATAATTGAAAGTGGGTGGACCTTCCAACATAATTGAAACTTGTGTATGCAACGATATTATGCATGACTGTGGTTAAATAAATAATAATGAAGAAAAACTCTATCATCATGGTTGACTAGGAGTCCACATTTGTACACGAAAAAGTTGTCATTTCATAGTTGGATTTTGCTCCAAAATTGGGACATTTGTTCTGGAATTAACAGAATTTTCTGCATGATGCTCGTATTATAATTTGCACATTCTTATTTTTACTCTTGCAGTCATTTTTGTAAATCAATTCTCATCTACTCTTGCAATCATTTTGTAATAAAATGTTGCAAGGATTAGAAACACATTTAGCAAATTTATTTCCAAACCAAATAGTTTACTGCCTTTTATTTCGTTTACAATCCTCTCTGCCATCTTTCATGAACTCAAAGGCAAAGATCTAATGTTCATGAATCCGCTGCTCAGCTAATGAACAGACATCATTCCACTCTCACGCTTGACTATATATTTTGTGTAATTCTATTCGATTTTGTTTATATTCTATTATATATTTTGACAATATATTTTGTGTAATATTACGGTATATGATTTTTGTGTAATTCTATTCGATTTCGTTTATATTCTGGAATTGACTATATATTTTAATTCAGATTGGAAGCTTCTTTGTGTCAAGTAGTAATATAATTTTATTACATTGATTTTGGACCTAACAATTTATATACCGTATAGTTAGCATGCATCTATATAGTGTTTTTATAATTTCTGAGTATATTTGGCATTGTAGTGCTCTTTTTTTGGGGAAAATGTTTGAACTTTTGTGTTGAGTAAAGTCGAGCCTTCAACTTTATTTGAACGATAGATTTGGTTAGTTGATGAGAATTTTTAATAACCGAGTTTGTATTTCTCTTCTAGTGTTCTACCAGAACTAGAAACATATAACTAGTAAATCCAAAAGTAGTAACTATATAAGAATAACTCTACATTTTTCATTGTCATTTCTATGTTAATTTTAGTTGTTTACATTTTAATTTGGCATTGTAGTGCTCTTTTTTTGGGGAAAATGTTTGAACTTTTGTGTTGAGTAAAGTCGAGCCTTCAACTTTATTTGAACGATAGATTTGGTTAGTTGATGAGAATTTTTAATAACCGAGTTTGGATTTCTCTTCTAGTGTTCTACCAGAACTAGAAACATATAACTACTAAATCCAAAAGTAGTAACTATATAAGAATAACTCTACATTTTTCATTGTCATTTCTATGTTAATTTTAGTTGTTTACATTTTA
>CAIGRN010135870.1:0-14558 GCA_903798345.1 Fraxinus anomala
ATCTGTTCTGCTTGATGGCAAAGATGGAGTTATTTGCATATATGGCAGTGGTGGCATAGGTAAGACGACACTTGCCCATAAGTTATATACAAATCAGTATGTTGAGAACCACTTTTACATATGTTCTGCATTAGAAATTGGCCAGAACTTTGCAGTAAGAGATGTTCTTGAAAATATCTTAAAACAACTTCCAGAAGGGCAAGGGAGAATAGAGCACTCAGATCTAACACTTGAAACACTTGCAGAACATTTTAACAAATGTGTGAAAGATAAAGGATACAGATACTTGTTTGTTTTGGATGACATACGGTCACTCGACGATTGGAAGTTCTTGCAAAAAATATTTCCAAATGTTCAAAACGGTAGCAAACTAATGTTGACAACTCGGTTAATAGATGTAGCTTTACATGTGGCTGTAGAAGATGCTGGACGTGTTCATTGGATGTGGCCTTTAAGCCAATCCGACTCTTTGGAGTTATTTCAGAAGACAGAATTGTTGGGGGACCCTGACGGTAATTTTCTCTTCCACAATATTCATCCAAATCTGAGTTCCGTTATGTTCACCATCTTCCGCAACTACTTTGTTCCATTTTTTTTAATTTTTTGACAGGATTATCTTCCTTATCCTCTATTCTAGGCTTTTCTTGATAAATTTTTTATCTTACGTGGTGTGAAACCTTCACATCTATAATAGAGTTTGTTAGTCGACATCTGCATTATGAATAAAATGATTGGTGATAGATGACATAATACTAGTCATTGTATATTAGAGAGCATTCATTAATCTATAATACTTCATATCATATATCCACTTAGTTTAAGAAGTGCTCTCTTTTTTTATTAATCACACAAACTACAAAGTTAAAGGTTGACTTAATCAGTTATGTAACAAACAAGACCACCACAAACCCAGAAAATATGCAGGAATGAACTGTAGAAAGAAGTGAATGAAGCACAAAAAATTAATTTCCTATCTATTTATTTTCTGGACCAGATCTCACATCCGCGTTAGGACCAGAGCTATTTATTTTTCTTCTGTTCTTGACAGTAAATCACTGAGATTTCTCCACTATAAAATTCATTGAAGTCAGAAAAATCATCGCCAATTAAAGGAAGAATCCAGATTACTTCGGGTATTTCATCTACTGTCTTCTCACCTGTCTCTTTCTTTGTATTGTTGTCCTATTTTTGAACTCTTGCCAAATGCCGGGCAGATTTTGGGCTTTACGAGCCTTAGTTTTGACTTCCCTTCTAGATGTCTCTAGCTATAGCAGTTACAAATAGGACATCAGTGCTTCTTGTAGGATGACAGAGACGTGAGTACACAGTTGCTTTAATGAGGTGCAGCGGAGTGTTCTTTGTTGGGAGATTAATTGAAGTGTCATTGAACATATCTAATAAGAATAAGTTATACTCCATTCGTCCCATTTATATATGTTGATTTTGTTTTTCATACGAATTAAGAAACTATATTTAGCCCCTACTTGGTTCCCATCATTTTTTAAATACATTTTTCTTTCTCTTATTTTTAAACACACGTTTTTCAATAAAATAATATTACAAGTAAATTCAAAATATTTTTTTATTTTTTTAACCACACATTTTCCATCAAATCGCTATTCCAAAATGTATTTTTGGGTTCTTTTACTCTGAGGTTGTACGACTTAATGTTATTGAAAAAATAATTTTTGCCAAAAACTTTTTTAAATGAAAAGTTAGTCTATATAAATGGAAAAGAGGGAGTTCAATTTTTTTTAATAATGAAATGCATTTTATTTTTTCTCACTCTCACTCTCACTCTCACTCTCCCTCTCTAAATTATTATTATTATTATTTTGTTAAACTCAATGAAGCATCGTTATAGTAGTGAAATGCAAATTCTCTGATATTGGACTTAATATCCACATCTATACAAAGAAATAAAAGCCCTTCAGTTATCTTGATCTAGTTGTTTGTTGATTTTTATCTTGTACATAAAAAAAACTACACATTTGGATGCACATCTCAGATTTTCACCTTCTTTATTTAGTCAAAAGAAGGTTTATGAAGGAATAAGCTTATGTGGCTTTTCTCTTCTAATCGATGGCATAAACAGCCATTGCACCCGCCATTATAAAAATTCAATCAACAACCAACACAATAATATCTCAAGGAAATACTAAAAGCCCAAAAAAATATCAAAATCGAAAATAAAGGAAGTAACATGAAGAATACCAAATATTAATACATGATAGTCCAATGTTGTCTACCGTAGTTGAAGGTTTGATACCATATGAATATTGTGAACGCAAGCAAGGTGGAAGACAAGAGAGCAAAGGGGACTAGGGTATCATAGAACCAAATAAGAATCGGAGGGGCGACGAGGACACATCTCGACACCTTTTTTTTAGGTATTGAAGATCAGTTCGTGCGTGATTCAAGCATCTAGTTCGAGATCAAGTAAGTGTAGGTTTTTGGTAGTATCATTGGCGCCGTCTGTGGGAAGTGCTACCAAAAGTCATGGTTAATACACGTTCAGGTCTTCCTCCAGTAAGCTCATCTGATCCACATCCTCCCGTTGAAGGCCTTAAAGCCCCCCAAGAAAAATCATCGAAAATACCAATATCCCAACAAGCGGTTGTTACTACCAAATTTTTTGAGGAGCTCCGCCAGCATCGCAGGACGATTTAATGGCAGACGCTCGAACTCGAGCTCCTCTTCACGTTCTAAAAAGATGTGATATTGGAGCCTCAAGCGTACCTCACACATCCTCGGTCTAGAGATCGGTCACTATGGACTCCACTGAAATTACCAAGATCATTCAGGATGGGATCGCGGCTGGTATGCTTCAAAATACTCAGGCGACAATGGGGTTCACCCTTAACACCTCTTTTATCCCTGAAGTCTTGTCATACCCTCTGTCGGACAGATTTAAGTATCCACGAGTGAAGGATTACTATAGGACAACCGACCCCATCAACCACCTCAATGTATACATAGATATCATGAACTTGCAGGTCGTACCTGATGTAGTAATGTACAAGGCCATTTCTCAAACATAGTTAGGGATTGGTTTTCTACATTGGAGCCCAACTCCATAGCTTTTTTTTCAAATTTGGCCGATAAGTTTTCCATTTTTTTCACAATCAGCAAGCGTATCAGGAAGATAGCCGCATCACTGATGCGGGTGCATCAAGATGTCTCTGTCAAAGACCCTTCTCAAATCGATGACCAACTTACTTACCCAGGATAAGAAGTACATTAACATGGAGGAGACCATGTTTCTAATGAGAGATGCCTCGCCATCAAGTAAGCTCGAGCTTAAAAGGTCCCATAAGTCTAACATACGTCCGGATCCTTTTCAGGGTAAGCCAAGGCAAGATCCCCCTCCAACATCTTTCACCCGATTGAACACCATGAGGTCCAACACTTTGATGAAGATTAAAGATCTTAAAGAGCTTAAATGGCCTCAAAAGCTGTGAGCTCCACCGGATGCTTGTGATAGAAGCATGTACTGTGATTTTCATCGAGATCATGGGCACACGATCGAAGATTGCTTCGCCCTAAAAAGAGAAATTGAAGCTCATATCAAGAAGGGATTTTTGCGTGCTTACGTCAGCCATGACAAGCATCAGAGGAACAACTAGAGTAAGAATAAGGCTCCTAAAGATCCGGGGAATAAGCAACCAACAGCGGGTACCATTAACATCATCATCGGAGGGACAGCCTCGGGAGGGGACTCCAGCAGTGGGCGTAAGCAATATGCTAGATATTATCCCTCAATTTGAAGCACATATATTGGTAATATAGAAGACATCACTTTCGAATCAAAAGACTTAGAAGGCATGTCTTTTCCTCAAGATGATGCCTTAGTTATATCAAAGATCATTGCTAACTTTGAGGTGAAGAGAATTCTGGTGGATAATGGAAGCACAGCTAATGTATTGTCACATAAGTCTTTCATCCGATGGGTATTTTAGCCAAGCATCTCAAACCGATCAAAACCTCCCTTCAGGGGTTTGGAGGTGGTGTCATCGTTCCAGAATTCATTGTCAGGTTACCCTTCACCTTAGGATTAGAAAGGAAATAGGTAACACAGATCACCAATTTTCAGGTAGTTCGTGCTCCTATGGCCTACAATGCCATACTTGGAAGGCCACTACGTAATAGAGTTAAGGCAATTGTTTCAAATTTAACCTATGGCCTACAATGCCATACTTGGAAGGCCACTACGTAAAAGAGTTAAGGCAATTGTTTCAAATTTACATCTGGCAATGAAATTTTCTACATTAATAGGGTAGGGATAGTTCGAGAAAGTCAAGAAGTGGCCAGACAATGCTATGTTACCAGTGTTCGAGAAATCAAAGCTGACGTCATACAAGCTCGAGCTTGACCTTGAGAATCGTAGAAGACTTACCCCATTAGAAGAGATGGAGGAATTCGAGCTCGAGCTTGGTAGAAAAGTCACCATTGGTCGAGAACTTGATACTACAATCACGGCAGAACTAATCAATTGTTTGTCCCACAACATCGACGTATTCACTTGGAATGTCAAAGATGTGCATGGAATTGACCTCAAAGTTAAAGTACATAGACTTAATATAAACCCAAATGCAAGGCCAGTGAAACAAAGGAGGAGACAATTTGCGCCAGAACGATAGGAGGTCATACGAAAAGAAATTTCTAAGCTCACTAATGCACAATTCATTCGGGAAGTCCAATATCCTGATTAGCTTGCCAATGTTGTTCTTGTCAAGAAAACCAGTGGAAAGTGGCGAGTTTATATTGACTTTACAGATCTTAACAAAGTATACTCTAAGGACAGTTACTCTTTACCTCGAATTGATAACCTCATTGATAGCACGTCGAATCATAAAGTATACTGCTTACTGGACCCTTCTCTGGATATCACTAAATCTTCATGGCGGAAGAGGATCGGGAAAAGACCTCATTTATGGAAGATTAAACCATATATTGCTATAAGGTTATGCCTTTCGGATTGAAGAATACAGAAGTAACATATCAAAGACTCCTCAACAAGGTCTTTGTCAACATGATAAGGAAGAACATCGAAGCATACGTGGATGACATGGTGGTTAAGAGCAAGCAAGTAAATCATATCACTAACCTCGATGATGTCTTTGTTATACTACGGAGGTACAATATGAAACTCAATCCAGCAAAATATGTCTTCGGAGTGGCCTCAACAAAGTTTCTAGGTTTTATGATAGCATACAAAGGGATAAAGGCCAACCACGACAAGATCCATGCCTCGGTGTTTATGAAATTCCCGAAGAACAAAAAGGACATTCAAAAGTTAACAGGTTGAGTAGCGGCTTTGAAAAGATTCGTGTCACGAATAGCATACATGTGTTTTTCCTTCTTCAAAGTTCTCAGGGGAAATCGAAACTTTGACTGGAATGAGGAATGTGATTTAGCTTTTCAAGATCTCAAAAGAACATTGGCAACTCCTCTAATTCTTACCAAAGTAGAGCCTAGAAATACCTTGTTGCTATACTTAGCCATGTCTCAAAATGCAGTAAGTGGGGTACTAGTAAAGGAGAGTGGAAAGGTCCAACGACCTATCTATTATGTGACTAAAGTACTTCTTGATGTGGAAACTCGATATACATTAGCCAAATAGCTTGCTCTTGCCTTGGTCGTAGTTACCAGAAAGTTTCGTCAAACTTTCAATGTCATCCAATCATTGTACATAGATCAGCACCTCAGGCACATACTTCATAAACCAGATATCTCATGAAGATTGTTGAAATGGGCGATTGAGCTTGGAGAATTTGATATTGGGTTCAAGTCAAGGCCCGTAATCAAGGCGCAGGCTCTAGCTGACTTTATAGCACAACTTACCCCAAAGCCTCGGGCTCGGGAACTAGGGTCATCATCATTGACCTGAATAAAATCGTAGAAATCCAATGTGAACTCAGGTTCAAATTTGAAGCCACTAATAATAAAGCAGAATCTAAGGTTGTCATCATAGTTTTGGAACTTGCATGCAACCTTGAGCTGGAACATATGAAAGTTTTCAGTAACTCACAGCTACTTGTCGGACAGATTCAGGGTACTTTTGAAAGAAAAGAAGAGAAAATGAGCTTGTATTGTCTAAAGGTGAATGATGTCAGAAGGTCGATGCATTATCTAGACTTATGTTCATGGAGATAGATGTGCTGGACAGAATGGTACACATCAAGATGGTAATAGAGCTTATCATTAAATAGAAGCCAAGCATCATAGACATTGACCAGGAGCCCTCTTGGATGGAGCCAATAATCGAGTTCATAAGTAATGGACATTTATTGTCGGAACATCGGGCAGCAAGGTACTGTATCATCGAATGAGTCTTATTTCGAAGAAGCATTACCTTTTCCTACCTCAGATGGTTTAGACCTTTCAAATCGCTCAAAGCCTTGGTTGAGGTTCATGAAAGTATGTGTGGGAATCATCAAGGTGCTTGAGCTACCGTCTATAAACTTATAAAGTATGGGTATTATTGGCCTAGCATGAAGAAAGATGCAACATATTTTGTAAGGAGGTGTGACAAGTGACAAAGATTCAGCAATATCATACATACCCTAGTCGAAGAGTTGACTCCTATCCACTTTTCGACTCCTTTCGAGCAATGGCGAATTGACATTCTAGGACCTTTTCCTTTGGCAAGAGGTCAACTGAATTTTGTTGCAGTGGTAGTAGAATACTTTACCAAATGGGTAGAAGTAGAACCTCTGGCAGTAATATCAAAACCCAAGCTCATGTCATTCATATGGAAATCTATTATATGCAGGTTCGGGATACCGAAGGTACTCATAATAGATAAGGAAGGGCAATATGACAATTCACAATTAAGGAATTTTTGCAGTGACCTTGGGATCAACCATCGTCTGACGTCAGTCTCACACCATCAGAGTAACAGCCTTACCGAAGTGACTAATTGGATCTTACTTCAAGATCTTCAAACAAGGATCGAGGATGCTAGAGACAGTTGGCCCGAGAAATTGTCCTCCATACTTTGGACATATAGGACTTCCCATAAGATAGAAACTAGCAAAACCCCTTTCATGTTAGATTTCAGCATCAATGCCACAATTCCTATTAAGGTTATCCTTTTTTCGATAAGAAGGTTCGAGCCTAATCCCGAAAGGACAAAAACCGAACATCTTGACCTGCTTGAAAAAGTTCGAGAACAGGCGTCACTTAGAGCTAAAGGTTATCAAAGTAAAATATTGAGACTCTTCAACAACATGGTCAAATCTAGAAGTTTCAGAGTTGGAGATTTAGACCTCGGAAGGGCAAAAGCTGTATGTCATCCCCCATGAAAACTCGAACCAAATTGGGAAGGACCTTTTGAAGTCATACGAAAAGTAAAAGGCGGGGCATATAGCCTGAAGGACACCTAGGGAAGACCTCTCCCAAGGCCTTGGAACGCCGACAACCTCAATACAAATAGTCGCCCATGGCCCCAACTATCTAGGTCACATAGTTTTTCATTTTTCTTTTTGCGTTATTTTAGGTTTATATTCTTTTGGTAGGTTTTTTTTTTTTTTGCTCAAGCTTGCATACCTTTAGGTTGTTTTCTTTTCAAGGCCTACGCGCCCCATGTACATTTACATTATTTTATAAACATTTTAATAATTAAAAAATTTCTTCAAACACCTCTATTTAGCTATTACATATAATTAGCGTAAGGCCATGCTCCGCGTATGTAACTATTACATCTAATTAGCATAAGGTAATAATCCGCGCATGCAACTATTACTCCTAACTAGTGTAAGGTCATGCTCCGCGAATGTAGCTATTACATCTAATTAGCATAAGTCCGCGGCTATTATTTCTAACTAGCGTAAGGTTATGCTCCGTGCATGCAGCTATTACATATAACTAGCGAAAGGTCGTGCTCCACGCATGTAGCTATTACATATAATTAGTGTAAGGCCATGCTCAGTGCATACAACTAATAAACGTACATAGCATAATGACATTCATACGTAGCTATTACTCGAGATCCTTATTACTCGACTTCAATATTTCTCAATATCAAATTAGGTTGAGTTCGAGCTCAGGCCAGTACTCACCTTCTGCAAAAAGATCCGAGATTCACCAAAGAAAAAAGGGGGCCCGAGCTACTTGCCAGAACAATGACCAAGTAGCACGCTCGAACCCAACCCGTTGGAGCTTAAAAATATAGCTCGTGAAAAATACTCGAGCTACATACATATTGTAAATTGAACAAATAACTCGAGCTTGTTGCCCAACTTACTAGTCAAGTAAAATGCTCGAGCTAGATATATATTACAAATCGAACAAATAACTCGAGGTTGTGCCCGAAATACTGCTCAAGTAAAATACTCGAACTACAAACATATTGCAAATTGAATAGAGAACTCGTTCTTGTTGCCCAAAATAATGGTCAAGTAAAATCCTCGAGTTATATACATATTGCAAATTAATCAAAATACTCGAGCCGTCCCCCAAAATAATGGGAGTTGTAGGCTCGAGCTTAATGTATAGAAATACTGAAAGAGCTTGAGCTTCTTGTTAGTAGGCAGCATTCTTGAGCTCAACCATAGATGCCAAAAACTTGAACTTAGATTTCTCGACATTGGTTAGTTTCGAGCTTGATATGTAAAGAACGAATGCAATCGATAACAAAATATATTAGACAAAATATCGAGCTATAATTAAAGCTAAATAATGAACCTTGAACGGGGCAATGTACTTGTTACATTTTTTAAAACAAAAACATATTTAACAAAGTTCGGGTTAGGGGCCTAATCAAGGTCTGTCGTGTCAGCAAGATATCCCAAATCTGGAGTCTCGCCCCCCCCCCCAACTGTCCTCTTGTCCTTCTCCCTCGAAGGCAGAAAGCTCGAGGTCATTGCAAGCTCATTAATCGTCCTTATCTCCTTGATCAGGGGCTTCAAGTTGTCGGGCAGCATGGTCCGTAGGAATGAGCGAGCAAGCCTCAGGCCATAGTGATACAAACCTAAACTATACTAACCCAGTAGCGTCCCGAACTCCTCAAACTTCTTGAAGTCTTCAACCGCTTGAGGTCAAGCCTTAGAAAGTTCATCCTCAAAACCCTTCATCACGTGTAGAAGCTCGAGCTTAGCCTCTTCAGCCTCGTCTTGGCGGCACCTACTTGGTCTCGAGCTTTTCGAGTCTCAATCCTTTCCAGGTCCCGCTCCACTTCGAGCTCACAAATGCATCTTCTGCTTTTCACGACCTCATCCTTGAGGTCGCCCATTTTGCTAGAGGTGTTGGCCTCTTTCAAGGCTAAGCCCTGACCCACACTCAAAGTCTGGGAAGGGAGATCAGGTTGATATCAGATCGAGCACAAAAAGAAAATAAATAAAAAAAATAATACAAAATAATATAATAAACAGTTTGAGATCTTACCTAAAGACTCAACAGCTCGAGGGTCTTCGTCCTTTCATGGTAATCAACCTCTTTAGCATATTTGTTAACAATGCTCGAGATGAGGGAACATTGTGCATATTCATCCATTGAGGTCGTGAAAGTAGTGTCGTCCTCTAGGTCGACGATCTCAGGCTTGCCCTAGGGAAGGAAGTTTCCTCCAGGAGAAGGGTGAGGTGGAGAAGTCAAGCTCCTTGTTTTTAATGACTGCCCAATCTCGTTAAGGGTTTTGCTCGAGGCTATCTCCATTGCTCTTTTCTTCCTCTTGGACGGGACAGATATCTTCGGCTATGAGCCTATGCCCTTGTGGTAAACGTTCACGAGGAGTTTTGAAGGATCGAACGAAATTTCTAATTCAGCAAAATGACACAAGGTATTAGCTCGAGTTATTGTTTGGGATATTAGCATCAAAGAAGAAAAAGAATGAAGATCATACCCTCGATCCCTCTCACATTGGCAAAGTCGAAAGTGTCATCCTCGAGTAGATAATCAAATTTTGTTGCGAAATGATCCTGGTTTACTAACCTCAACCTATCGATCTCTAAAGCATCGAAGTGATCTGGACCCTCATTAAACCTATCATTATCGTGGATCTCCCACCTCGGGCTAAACGGGTGGTCGAGGTCTTAGGAAACATTCTTTCCAACTCCCAGGTGATCTCGGGGTTTCAGGTGCCCCAAACCCCCATTTTGTAGATAAGTAGACGAATCAGTTATACCCCGACAAGAATTTCATATCAAAAACCATCCTCAAGAGGTCGATATTTAGCATATTTGTTAACAATGCTCTAGATGAGGGAACATTGTGCATATTCATCCATTGAGGTCGGGAAAATAGTGTCGTCATGTAGGTCGACTATCTCAGACTTGCCCTAGGGAAGGAAGTTTCCTCCAGGAGAAGGGTGAGGAGGAGAAGTCAAACTCCTTGTTTTTAATGACTGCCCAATCTCGTTAATGGTTTTGGTCGAGGCTATCTCCATTGCTCTTTTCTTCCTCTTGGACGGGATAGATATCTTCGGCTATGAGCCTATGCCCTTGTGGTAAACGTTCATGAGGAGTTTTGAAGGATCGAACGAAATTTCTAATTCAGCAAAATGACACAAGGTATTAGCACGAGTTATTGTTTGGGATATTAGCATCAAAGAACAAAAAGAATGAAGATCATACCCTCGATCCCTCTCACATTTGCAAAGTCGAAGGTGTCATCCTCGAGTAGATAATCAAATTTTGTTGCGAAATGATCCTCATTTACTAACCTCAACCTATCGATCTCTAAAGTATCGAAGTGTTCTGACCCTCATTAAACCTATCATTATCGTGGATCTCCCACCTCGGGCTAAATGGGTGGTCGAGGTCTTAGGAAACATTCTTTCCAACTCCGAGGTGATCTCGGGGTTTCAGGTGCCCCAAACCCCCATTTTGTAGATAAGTAGACGAATCAGTTATACGCCGACAAGAATTTCATATCAAAAACCATCCTCAAGAGGTCGATTTTAGGTTCAACCAGAGGCATCTACATAGAATAAAAAAGTAGATCAAGAGCATCCACATGTTAGGGGCTAGTTGGCCCAAACATGTAAAACAAGCCAGGAAATGGATGAAGAATAGGTGGAGAGGCCACTTAAGCCCAGCCTTAAGGGTATCCCTAAATATCGTCATCTCCCCATCTTTAACATCTAGTACTGTTTCAGTAGCCTCGGGGGTCCTAACGTCACGTAGGGGCATTACCCTAAACTTGAATTGCTTTTATTGAGATTTGAGAGTGAAAAATGAAAGGTAAAAGTGGAGTATTTGTAGGGGTCATAGGAAGGTCAAAGGTCGTGCAATCCTGAACTTTGAACTCACGCCACATGGCGATCATCCAAGATTGAATGATCTCTACCTTACACACATCGAATGCCTAGCTATTATCTACGATCAACCAATTAAGCTCGATCTCAGGTTGTTGTACCTTTTTACATTTCACCTCGCAGCTCGAGCACGTAACTTTTAGCTGCAACCTGGATGCACGAGGGCTTGTGATCGTACAAATATCATTTAGCCCGAGCTCAAGCATATTGCCCAAACGTATCCTATCCCAATTATGCAAATACCAAGCTCAGGGTACATGTCGAGGTCGAGCTACATGTTGAGATCTGGCTTCAACAACACAAGAACGATTTTCTCGTTCTTATCTCACACCATCTAGAAATATCAATCCTATTTTGATTACAACTCTAGATGAATTTTACTATTCTCCAAACTACTTACCTACTACAGTTTGATTTAAACTCAAACAGAACACATTGTATATGATACAAACACCTTTCATGATAAGGATAAGGACTACAAGTGTTTGGATCCTTTTATGTCTCTATCACCAACATCTATAAATACATGACCAATGTTCATTATTCAGGTATGTTTTTACATAATTTTATGCACAAATTCTCTCTCTAATTTAAGCATCGGAGGGACGACGATGACATACCTCGACGCCTTTGTTTCTGGTATTGAAGAACAGTTTGTGCGAGATTCAAGCATCCAGTTCGAAATCAAGCAAGCGCGGGTTTTTGGTATCATCAGCCATAAACCAAACTGTTTGAATTCGTTGTGGCATTGAGAAAACGATGGAGTGCATCAAAATTCATGTGCCATTAATGTAAGGAACATAACTTATATAATAATCCATTTCTTAAGTACATGAGATTGAGTTGATGAGAATTTAACATGTGTTGTTGTAGGAAATCTTACATTAGGTAACGTGTATGTAACTCCTCAAATAGTACTATTCGTTCTCTCAGTCATGTGATTTTGTTGAGGAGTTTTTCTAATCGTCTTTTCCCTTGCTAACCCTTTTTCCTTGCAAAATTGTTCGAACGGGATATTGATCATTTAATTTTCTACAAGTGTACTCTATCCGAACAAGTAATAAAGTAAAGAGTAAACTATCATCCCACAAGGACTATATACTTAACCTAGTGTCAATCAATTTTAAATCTAATCGGATAGCCTTATTTGTTTGAATGATTTTTATTAACTAATCTAGCCTTATTATGAAGGTTTTGTGAATTTAGATTGGATAATTACTAAGACCTTGAATCCCCCTTATTATTTTGTTTCAATTCAATTCAATAACATGACAATATGTGCTCATTCTTGTTGATCAATATTTCTAAGTTAGTTAAAAATATCTCTCGATGTCAATTAAATTTATTATCTTATGTGACCTTATATCTTTATGAAAGATGCGAGCATGAAAGCATGCATTAAAAATATTAGAACATCTTTAGAAATCATGAAAAGTATAAATGCATATTTCTATCATCTATCTGACTTTACAATCGTTGTTAACGTGCTATCTATCATATTGTTTCTCTCGAAATCAATAATATTCACAAGCAATCCAATTGTGATCAAGTAATTGATAATTCATTAAATCCTACAACAATCGTACAATAATTAACACATATTGAACGTCAAATTATCGAATTTATATTAAAACATCATAATAAGAGTTCATCCATATCTTAGTAATTGAAACCCAACATCTCATTACAAATTTACAAGAAATCATGCTTAATTGGAAGAATAAAACCCGGATTTTGAGTTGATGAAGGTGAAGATAAAAATAATCTTGATGTTCTTAAATTTCTCCAATTGTATCTGGATGAATCTTCAAGTATTCCTCTTGTTGTTTCCCCAGATATTCAAGGCTTGATCTCTAATTTCTTGAGAAGTTGCAATTGCCCTTTAATTCTCAGAAGAACAATGGAATTGGCCTTTATTTGATGATGATGATGATGATGATGATGATAGATGATTAATGGTGTAGAAGAGGTTCATTTTGATGTATTTATAGAAGTCTAAAATAGGGTTGAAATCATGACCAAAATTGAATAGAAAAAGAATTCTAACACAAACAGGTAATTTGCACGTTGGGTCCTTTGTCACTCAATTTTTACATAGCATGTTCGTGCATAGACTTGGCTTGCTCTCGGGAGTTTTTCAATCGGCTAGTGCAGGCATGCCAACCAAGTTTATGTATGCGTTAGTGATATTTTTTTTCACCAATGTGCAATTCAGTCTTTGATTTTTATGCTCTGTTCTGATTGAGTCAATTTTTCTTGCATTTGGATCCTTTAACTACTAATTGCATTCAACTGGACCCAAGCATTCTCCAATTGTCGATCTTAAATCTGAATCAACTATTGAAAGTGTTCAATTTACTTTCTTGCCAGTTTGATTATTAATCAAAGTTTTCCACTCGTAGAAGTCTTTAAAGCCAAATTCTTGCATTTTAACAAGTAAATCCATACTTTCCCAGAAAATTTTGCTGGCCCTCAGTGCATACATAGTCAAGTGTCTATCTTGCAAAATGAACAACATAAAATTTCACCAATTAATCTAGTTGTACAAAGTTTGTTTACAAAAGAAGTGTTGGCAAGATCTAGGCCGTTAATTTTCATTGATTTCAAAAAATATTTTTGAAATGATTGACCTACCTAAATGTTGTCAGCACAGAGTTCGTAAACCAAGTTTGTATACATAGCATAATTCAAATTTCACTCTCTTCTGCATAGCAAACAGTGATCACAAAAACACTCAATTGCCCAATGTAACTTTTCCAAAAACCTTCCTAAGAGTTCAACCTTTATTTTGGTGTTTTGTATGTCTAGCAATTCTTTATTGACATAATAAGCTAATTAAGAATTTGTTTGATTTCTCATCTTTAAATTTTGAGAAATAAAATATGTATTGACAATTTTGTCTAATACTACCATTTAGATAATTTTTTGAAGTAAAGTGGAAAAAGAATTAAATCAAATAAAGATACAAAAACTTGTCTATATGACAGCAAATAGGCAACGATGATGTTTAATCATGGACATGAATCAATATATGTATTGTTGATTGTTGTGTTAATTATGTCTAGAATCTCTTATACCAATTGTTGGAAATTCGAGGATCACGTATCGCTCGATACCACTTGATATGAAACCAACCATCGAATTGAGATTTTGAAGCTATATGGCAAAATATGAAGTATTTGATCACAAGCAAAAGAATAAAAGAAGGTAAGAAAATATGACAGAAGAATTAGGAGATTTTATTGTACCAATAATAATGTAGAAATATACAATTCATCCTAAACTCTTCTTCAAGTCCAATACC
>CAIGRN010135880.1:0-17153 GCA_903798345.1 Fraxinus anomala
GAAAATTACAAATATAGCCCCTATTGTGTTTAGATAAAAAAAATTAGACTTTTAATAAAATGTGATTTAAAATAATAAAAAAAGATGGAATATATTGTTGAAAAGTTGTAGATCTCGTGAAATGTGTAATGGGTTCCTAATTGTCAATGACTAAAACAAAATAAATTTAATTTATTATTAATAAATTACTGAAAGAGGAGTCGGACCTTCTTTATTTTGGAGTCAAAAATTAAATTATAAAAAGATTTTCAAGCAACATAACAATGTGAAAATAATTCAATAACATTGAATCTCCAATCCAATTGTATGGTTCAAAACATGGGATGGCCTTCAAGAGTCTAAGTGAAGAAAAAATGTGGTCGGACTTAATCGTCGGTACAGATCAGCTGAGTAGGAAAAAAAATTATTATTTGAAAAAATAACAAATCTAGATATTGAAAGAATGACGAAATTAGGACTTCACAGAAATTAGAAGACAGAAAGTGAAGGGGAAAAAAAAAGTTGTACATGGCCGCGCATAGCTCATAAATCGTCACAATACGCTTTGATAATTTGAGTAAATATTAATCATCACAGTTTGCTAAACTATATACGTAACTAAGAAAAGTTAAAAGGCTACGGTCAGCCTTCGCTTCTAATATTTGACAAAAAACGACATATGGTCTAATATTTAGTACGTTCACATTTCATTTCAAATAAGATAATTTTCCCTTTTAGATAAAAGTCAACAAATGTAATAATGTATGGTATGGTAGAACAAGCAATTCTACCCACAAAACCAACTGTTGAATTGGAACCACATCCTCCTAGCCATCTTTAAAAAAACAAAAAAAAAAATTTATATTTATTAACACAAAAACTTCTAATAACATGGACACTTCAATTTCATGCACGTGCCAACTTCAAACTTGTGATAAAGAAAATTATTTTATTCAAATTGCATGGATTGCATCATATTTAATTGACAAAACTCTACTTCACATAAAATCTCAAAGAATTAGGACTGTTCTCTTCGTATTTCAGTTTTTAATTTTGAGTTTTGAATTTATTTCGAATTTTGTGTTTTAAATGTTCATTTTGAGATTGCTAAAAATACGTTCTTTTTGTCATTTTGAAACATTCTTTTAAAAAAAAAATAAAAAATGAAGTTTTGGCTTGATTTTAATTGAAAACAGCCAAAACGACTTTTTTTTTTACGTTTTCCCTTTTTTTTTTTTTTTGTAAATTTTAAATTCGTTTATGAAAATTCATTTCTGAAAATAGGTAAATAAACGTATTTTCAGTATTTTCGAAAATCGAAAATAGCAAAAAGAACATGCCCTTAACTACTTGACATCTATTTTCACTTACAGACGCATTTTAAATTTCGAGATCTGTTAATGGTTAGGAACGTGTCAACAAATTGACCCTCATCAATAGCCTTGCCATTTTCAGAAGCAAGCTCAAGCTAAATGCATTTTTTATAGATATAATTAACTAAACACATGCAGGCAGGTGACCCTAAGATAAAATTAATATAAAAAAAAAAAAAGAGTAAACTCGAGATTTTTATTATGTCCCTGTTTGGTAAAAACTAAAATTAAAATTAAAATTAAAATTAAAATTTTAATCTAAATCAAATCAATAAGTAATTTTAATCATACATTTTATGAGACTCACAACTTTTCAACTACACATTTCATCAATTTTTATCCAAATTTACTAAATATCTGATTTTAATTCCCATCAAACTAGACTATATATTATGAACCGGCCTAAGCAACTTGCAAGAACATCCTTACATTCCTGGAAGGCAGCAGCGGATTGTGTTGACTCTTTCCTCACCAAACCACATTTGCAAATTGAGTTTTACTATTTGTCCAGGGCCACATGGGCCCGCAGACGTCAAGCCAATAGGGGGGCGCCACATGTGCCCCTGGAGCTCTAACAAAACTTGCAAATTGCATATGGTCTTCAGCTGTTTTTCTTTGAATTATATTCAATCCAGACCCTTATCCCTGTCTGTTCACCAAAAGGATCAATACGAACCCTCCGGTTGCTTCAGCATTGTAGCATAATAACAAATAGAAAACAATGATATGAAGATAAAATATGTGAAAGTGTAGAACTAGTGGGAACACTTACACCCCCCCCCACACACACACACCAACCTTTTCTTGTGAGTGCTTATATATAAGAAGCCATGTACAACTTCTTGGAAATATTGATCTTAACCAACCAGTTTTACTCTCTCTAAACACAAGAGAGTGACTCTTTCAACTGGTTTAGAAAGGATCAAAGCATCATAATAAATATTTTCTTATATTTCAACACCCCCAACAACTTCCTCTTTCTCTACCTAGTCATCTATTTTTCCGTCTGTCCTTCGGTTTATTCGTCTATATCTCTGTTCAAGAAAGAAGAAGAAGAAGAAGAAGACGTGCATGCACTCTCAACTTTTCGACTTAAACAAAGTAAGAATTTTATTTCATATGTTTTGATGTTCCTTTTATATATTTTTTGGATTGTCTTGAGATATATTATGCTAGTAGTGATTTGTGCTTTTGCTTTAAAGTTCAAGTAAGCAGAAGGGAAAATGGACGACAAAATGCGGGCTTCAAGAAGACAAACAAGCCGGAGTGCGAGCAGGACCATTGGGAGAAGCCTAAGTAGGGCAAACTGGAATGTGGAGGATGTTTTTTCCGGCTCCACGAATAGGCGGAGTGCTCGAGCCGAGGAAGATGAAGAAGCTCTACGATGGGCTGCTATCGAAAAGTTGCCAACTTACGACAGATTAAGAAAAACTGTCCTAAAATCCTTTGAAGAAACTGCCAATCAAGACAGTAAGGTTGTGCACAAGGAGGTTGATGTAAGAAAACTCGACATGAATGATCGACAAGAATTTATCGACCGGCTTTTCAAGGTTGCTGAGGAAGATATTGAAAAGTTCTTGAGGAAGTTTAGGAACAGAATTGACAGGTAACCTTTTCTATCCATGTCCTCAATTGTTTAACTAATACATCATTATGTTAAGCGGTAATTCTTAACTAAACCATCTTTCTGTCTCATGCAAATAGAAAATGAAGGATAACCAACTACACCTTTCTTACATTGACAAGTAAAAGCCAAGTTTTGTGTTTTAAGTCATTTTTTGAATTGTTGTTAATTATGTTTTACGCATGATTATGAGTAAGTAGTTTTCAAGAATACAATAAATCACTAACAATTTATTGCACCAAAAGCAAGCAAACACCCAAAAGAAACCGAAAAAGCATAATTTCACGAGGGCAATTTACTCTGCAGTGTATCAAGGAATGATTCTCAAAAGATTTTCAAGTAACAGTTCACCAACATAATTTTAAAGTATTACAATATAATTAATCAAAAACGACCCGATAACGTATGTTATAACGATGTAATCAGTGATGACGAAGGTACAAGCAAACAATTATTAAATATAAGCTACTTTTATAATTACAACCTGTATGCTTGACTTAGTAATCAACATGATTATAATTTTATTTCATATTTAGTTATTAATTATTATTATTTTATACATCTTGTAACTGCAGAGTTGGAATTACCCTTCCTACAGTAGAAGTGAGATATGAACACTTAACCGTCGAGGCCGATTGCTTCGTAGGCGACAGAGCTCTTCCGACTTTACCAAACGCAGCTCGTAATATCGTTGAGACAGCATTAAGTTGTTTCGGCATCAGACTGGCCGAGAAAACAAAACTCACAATATTAAAAGATGCTTCTGGGATCATAAAACCATCTAGGTAATTTCATTACATCTCAAAATAGTCATTCTTAATTATAGCTACTGTCTTTATTACTGAAACTACTTGGCCAAAAATCACATTCAAATACTATGTTTGCTAATCTTCATGTATTTCTATCGGTTCGCAGGATGACCCTTCTATTAGGGCCACCGTCGTCTGGGAAAACAACGCTTTTGTTAGCCCTGGCAGGAAAGTTAGACCCGAACCTAAAGGTTAGTGAAATCCACACCTATATTATCCATGAATGTTATTGATAGAGATTAACAGCTCTAACTTAATTTGCATTGAAAAAATTAATGTGGAACAGACCAGAGGAGAAATCACATACAATGGGCATCAACTCAATGAATTTGTCCCTCGGAAGACATCAGCATACATTAGCCAAAATGATGTTCATGTTGGAGAAATGACAGTCAAAGAAACTCTAGATTTCTCAGCTAGGTGTCAAGGCGTTGGATCCCGATATGGTATTATAGATAAATTCAATATAAGTTTTATTGTAATTTTTTCATGGAAATAATTATGATCTAACTATCAAAATTAAAATAGAACTTTTGACTGAGCTTGCAAGAAGAGAAAGGGATGCAAGTATCTTTCCCGAGGCAGAGGTTGATCTTTTTATGAAGGTAATGAATTAACGGACGATTTAAATTTTCCTTTTTCATCCAAAATTTTAATGATTCAACTTTCTGCCATTTTTTTTGTTCTATCAGGCAACTGCAATGGAAGGAGTTGAGAGCAGTCTCATTACAGACTATACTCTTAGGGTAAGATTTAATTAAGTCATTAAAAAAATATTGGAATTAAATAAACTAAATTGCGGACATCTAAATGATTTATAATAATGAATTATCACCTCATGATTGTGTATTCTAATGCTATAAGAACAGTACAAATATCATGCGAACGTGGGTTTCCATATTTTCCATATATTATCATATTTTCAATATTTTTTAATATTTTTGGTTGAAATTTTTCTCCTTACCTACTTTGCTATGGGACCCATATTTTTGTTGGGTGGATACTGGGGGACACAGTGGTTACTTTTCAAAGTTTGGCTCTGAATGGGGCCTACACAATTCATGTATTATGGTTGGTGAACGAAACTCCCAATCAACTTCAAAAACATGCATCATTGAATTACTATATATGTATACATACAAATGTATAGATATATTAATAATATTTAAATTATGTGATGCAGATATTGGGACTCGACATGTGTCGAGACACTATTGTTGGGGATGAAATGATACGAGGAATTTCAGGAGGACAAAAGAAACGCGTGACAACTGGTAATGAGTTGAAACCACTTGTGTTTCAGTCTTCTTAGAAAATAAATATATTGACACGAAGAGTATTATGAATCTGTTGACCAAATCCTAAAGTTGAACTACCTAACCTTATCTGCACAAAACTTGACTTAAAACACATTCTGTGTGTGGCAATTGTCAACAAATTAAAATCACCTCTAATTAAAATTGACCATGGATTGCCCAAATTTCATGTCCCATGTTGGGTCTGAAGTGTACCAAAAAAATTTCATAGACTTGCAAAACCCAAGTGATGGCCCAACCAGTGTTCTACGTGTAATATTTTTATTTATTCACAACCAAATCATTGGAACAATAGGAGAAATATAGAATGTGAAGAAATAAAGGCCAATAATCTAACCGAACTCCAAAAGACATAGCAGCTAACAAGAGGTCTATAGATTTAAAACTTAGATAAAAGACAATTTTGAACATATTAATTGAATAAAAGATCATATTTAGCAAAATGTAATGTGAAAATAAGTTATATTAGCATCATAAATATATGTGTTAGACTTCGATTCTTACCTTTGTTGATACAGGGGAGATGATTGTTGGGCCAACCAAAACACTGTTTATGGATGAAATATCAACGGGCCTAGACAGCTCCACAACATTTCAGATAGTAAAGTGCTTGCAACAAGTTGTGCATCTTACCGAAGCAACCGTTTTGATGTCTCTCCTCCAGCCAGCTCCAGAGACATTTGAACTCTTCGATGATATCATTCTCTTATCAGAAGGCCAGATTGTCTATCATGGTCCACGAGAACACGTCCTTGAGTTCTTTGAGAGCTGTGGATTCAAGTGTCCCGAGAGAAAGGGAACTGCTGATTTCTTGCAAGAGGTGACATCAAGAAAAGATCAGGAACAATATTGGATAGACCGAAGCAAACGATATAAATACATTCCAGTAAGTGAGTTCGCAAAAAGATTCAAGCATTTCCATGTAGGTCTACGACTTGAAAATGAACTCTCAGTTCCTTATGACAAGAGCCGAAGTCATAAAGCAGCTCTAGTGTTTAAAAAGTACTCAGTCCCGAAAAGAGAACTTCTCAAAGCCAACTTCGACAAGGAATGGCTATTGATCAAAAGAAATTCTTTTGTCTATGTATTCAAAACTGTCCAAATCATCATTGTGGCAATCATCACATCTACCGTCTTTTTGAGAACTGAATTACACACTAGGAATGAAAATGATGGCGGTGTCTACATAGGTGCACTATTGTTTAGCATGATATGCAACACGTTCAATGGTTTCGCTGAGCTCTCTCTCGCCATACAGAGACTTCCCGTTTTCTACAAGCAAAGGGACCTTCTTTTCCATCCACCTTGGGCTTTCACCCTGCCAACGTTTCTGCTAAAAATACCTATATCAATGTTTGAGACTATTGTGTGGATGGTCATAGCATACTACACCATTGGATTTGCCCCCGAAGCTAGCAGGTAACTTACTATACATTTATGTTTGCTCACATTTTATTTCCACTTAACTGGCCTAGTCAATAATTATATGAAATTACATGGATATCTTGAGTTAAAAGTTTCGATAAGTTAATTGACATAATTGCAAACATATTGAGAAGTATCGATTCAAACTATCAAACCCAATTTTTTGATGGAGCTAAGCCATACTAATATTTCAAACATTGCGTTAATGTAGAAGTGGATGCATTTTAGTGTGCAGGTAATTGATCCGGTACTAAGGCTAAGTATACGATACATACTTATGGCAACTTGGAAGAATAAAACTTAGTGTAATGTTGTCAATAGTCTATCAACATATCATGTCCGCCCAAAGTACATGGAATGAGGCACATGTAGGCAAGGGCTCTGATACTCGGATTCTTCGAAATAATCGGAGTATTTGTGTTGGACACGACACGACATGACATGGGTATAGGTATGAAATATGTGTCGGATCCTCCAATTTTCAACCGGACACTGTCGTTTTTGCTTCTTCTTCTATCTTCTTTCTTTTTTTCTTTTTTTCCTTTTCTTTTCCTTTTCTTCTCTCCCATTTCTGCTCTCTATAAATCTACCGTCGTCAACGAGATGGTGGAGAAAGGCAGCGGTGGCACTAGGTTTTCCATTTTTCTTCTTCTTTCTTTCCATTTTCTTCTCTTTTTTCCCTTCTTTCTCTCTCTGTATTGGTGGTTTAGAGTTTTGTTTGTATAAAATGAAAATGGGTTCCATATAATGCTACTTAATGCTCTACTAAGTTCAAATTGCAATCAAATTCCTCATATTCTATTTTGTATAACATTTAGTAATTCTCATAATTGAAAACTAAACTTTAAAATTCTATTTTATTCAAAACTCATTTTCTTCTTTGTGAATAATTGAATTTGGTCTATTCAAAATGACATCTATGACGCGTACTTGTGTTCGAAATTTGGACTTTTTTTAGCCATGTCCTCATATCCTACATTTTAGAAAATAAAATATTCGAAACTTAGATACTTACCCGTACCCGATACCTGTACCTGAGTCCGAGCATCATAGGGCAAGGGAAGAAACAATAATATTTACATTTTCTTTGGCAGCCACCTAAAGCAATGAAAGAGAAATATAGCAAGAAGCCATACTAAATCTTGTGCTATTGATATTAACTTATTTTGCTTTTAAAACAAATAATTGCTTACATGCAATGTAAATATGAGTGATACTGAAATCTTTTGCCACATTTCAGGTTCTTCAAGCAACTATTGTTGATATTTGTGATCCAGCAAATGGCAGGGGGAATATTTAGGTTCACTGCTGCAATATGCAGGACCATGATTATCTCAAACACTGGTGGTGCTCTAACCCTGCTGCTCGTGTTCCTTTTGGGTGGTTTCATCCTTCCAAGAGGTTAGTTCAAGCACAAAAACCCAACTATGAATTTCAAAACACATTATTATTTTGCACATTATGTAATGCTAACGACAAAAGAGAGCAATAAGAAATTAAATTGTATAATGCGTGCCTGTTGCTAAATGATATGAAAATGAACATTCGAACTCGATTATTTTAGCACTCCTACAATTGCTTCTGTATCAACAGCAGGAATGTATTATGTATCACATGATATCTTTCTTTCTTTGTTTTTTGTTTCTCTTCAAAGAAATCAGTAATTTTTACTCTTCAATATTTTAAAAACTTGAAACTACGAAGTTTTCAAAGTAAAAGCTGGAAAAAAGTATTCTAAGAGGATAACCAATCTCTCGTCTATAGACAAGGACGAAGGGAGTGTAATAAAACAACAAAAGAGCAAACAAAGTGATTTTGTTCCACAGTATATATATTTAACAAGATGCATGAAACAACTCACTAGGAAATTTTTCTTTCATGCAGAAAAAATTCCAGTCTGGTGGAGGTGGGGTTACTGGGTTTCACCCCTGAGCTATGGTTACAACGCGATCGCAGTAAATGAGATGTTTGCTCCAAGATGGATGAACAAAATGGTAAAGTTCTATACATTTCCTCAACTTCTGTTTTATTTGATCTTTTATGACACGGTGTAGCAATGTGTCATACCCATTCAACCAGTATTCCTGGTCATTTTAAAGGGGGATTTGTCCTTTTCCATTTGTGTTATTTGGCCAATTCACCCATTGAGAAACAAAAAAGCTGATTAAATGGTTCCATACAGGCATCAGACAATGTGACAAGATTGGGTGTGGCAGTGTTGAACAACTTTGATATCTTCCCTGAAAGAAACTGGTACTGGATAGGCGTAGGTGCCCTCATTGGGTTCACAATTCTCTTCAACGTTCTTTACACTCTTGCCCTCATGTACCTTAATCGTAAGTTCAGACACTGCAATTAATGTACGAAGTCAACTTCTCTTTATCAGGCAACTAATCTCTCTCTCTCTCTCTCTCTACACAATAGCTCTTGGAAAGCCACAAGCTACCATATCCAAAGAGATGGCAAGGGAGATGGAGATTGGCCATGAAGAAACAGACGAAGCACCAAGACTTAGAACAACAATGTCAAAGAAAGAATCTCTTCCTCGATCCTTATCTGCTGCTGATGGAAATAACACAAGTAATAATCATAAAAAATGCATCAATATCTCAATCATTTTGAATATAAATATCAAATTTGCTCACTTGTATTGGTTTTTTTCTTTTTATCTATTTTGTTAGTGGAAATGGCAATGCAACGGATGAGCAGCCGTTCCAATGCCAATGAACTACATAGAAATCAAGACTCAAACCTTGAGGCAGCAATAGGGGTTGCTCCAAAGAGAGGGATGGTTCTGCCATTCACACCTCTAGCCATGTCCTTTGACAGTGTAAATTACTATGTGGACATGCCCCCAGTAAGAATCAAAATCCTTCTCATTCATGCAAATATGTTACAAAAAATAGCAGTCTAAATATGGCACTTTGTATTCAGCCCACGAGGAAATAAGTAGCTAATCTATCTATCTATCAATAACAAATTTCTCTGGCTTTAACAGGAAATGAAGGAACAAGGAGTGACAGAGGACAGACTCCAATTACTACGTGAAGTAACTAGTGCATTTAGGCCAGGAGTTTTGACTGCGTTGATGGGAATAAGTGGAGCGGGAAAAACCACGCTAATGGATGTGTTGGCCGGACGAAAGACTGGTGGTTATATTGAAGGTGACATTAGAATATCTGGATTTCCAAAGATACAAGAAACCTTTGCTAGAATTTCAGGATATTGCGAACAAACTGACATCCACTCACCTCAAGTAACCGTTCGTGAATCTTTGATTTATTCTGCCTTCCTTCGGCTGCCTAAAGAAGTTAGCAAGGAAGAGAAGATGGTACAGCCTTCTTTCTAGTATAATATTCCTAGAATATATGATAATGAAATTGTTTATGCACTAAAATACACCCTTCATATGTACTCTTTGCAGACTTTTGTGGATGAAGTGATGGATCTGGTTGAACTAGACAATCTCAAAGATTCCATCGTCGGGATCCCAGGAGTTACTGGATTGTCAACAGAACAGAGAAAGAGATTAACCATAGCAGTTGAACTAGTTGCTAACCCCTCAATCATATTCATGGATGAACCAACTTCTGGTTTAGATGCACGAGCAGCGGCCATCGTCATGAGGACTGTGAGAAACACTGTGGACACAGGTAGAACTGTGGTTTGCACAATTCATCAGCCTAGCATTGATATATTTGAAGCTTTTGATGAGGTAAAATGCAAACTTTTACTTGACTCATCAACCCTCTTAAATGATTCACATTTCTTTCCTTACAAAAGGAATATTCCATTATTCCGTATTTACCACTATTTTCACTGACACTTTCTATCATATTATGAATCAGCTGCTTCTCATGAAAAGAGGAGGACAAGTGATATATGCTGGACCATTAGGCCAACATTCACAAAATATAATTAAATATTTTGAGGTACTTCATACTTGTGCTCCGTATACATTTCTGCCACTTGAAAGAAAGCATAATTAAGATTCTCCCACTCAATGCAGGCAATTCCAGGAGTTCCAAGGATTAAAGAGAAATACAATCCAGCAACGTGGATGCTCGAAGTGAGCTCAGTGGGCACAGAAGCGAGACTTGGGATGGATTTTGCTGAATACTACAGATCATCAGCTTTATATCAGTAAGTAACGAAGAATACCACTGCTAAATCTATACAAGATTCACAAAAACATTGATCTCATACATAGCTGTCCATGCCCAGGCGAAATAAGGCTCTAGTGAAAGAGTTGAGTACACCCCCTCCTGGGGCAAAAGACCTATATTTTCCCACACAGTACTCTCAAGCCACATGGGGTCAATTCAAGTCCTGCCTCTGGAAGCAATGGTGGACTTACTGGAGAAGTCCTGATTATAATCTAGTCAGATACTTCTTCACTTTGGCTTGTGCCCTCATGGTTGGGACAATTTTCTGGAAAGTTGGCACAAAAAGGTTCATATTCTAAATCTTGGTTAATTACGAATTTATTTCGAAAGTATCAGTAACAAGACATGAAGGCCGCAGTGTTGATTCTTTCTTTCTTATTTTGTGGATTCAGGGAAAGTAGCACAGATCTTTTGACTATCATTGGGGCCATGTATACTTCTGTATTGTTTGTTGGAATCAATAACTGCTCAACCGTACAGCCAATAGTATCCATCGAAAGAACTGTATTCTATAGGGAAAGAGCTGCAGGAATGTACTCAGCGTTGCCATATGCCATCGCACAGGTCAAGATTTAATTTATCATTCAAATTATCTTCATCTTAACATGCTTTTCATAGCATGAGAGATCAACTCGTGACTCCTCGAAATGAAGTTGATGAATGCCCGAGCATACATGTAGTAAAAAAGCTAACCCAATTTAATAATAGTTTGTTGGTTACATCACGTGCAGGTCATTATAGAAATACCTTATGTACTTGTTCAGACTACATATTATACTCTTATAGTGTACGCCATGGTGAGCTTTCAGTGGACAGCTGCTAAATTCTTTTGGTTCTTCTTTGTGAACTTCTTTTCCTTCCTCTACTTCACGTACTACGGAATGATGACTGTCTCCATCACACCAAACCACCAAGTGGCAGCAATCTTTGCAGCAGCTTTTTATGCACTTTTCAATCTATTCTCTGGTTTCTTTATCCCTAGACCGGTAAGATATTTCAGTCAAAATTATTGAAGTTTAATGATGATCTTCAAATTGAGCACAGTTTTGAAACTTTCCCCTCTTGAAATTTCAGAGTATTCCCAAATGGTGGGTGTGGTACTACTGGATTTGCCCAGTGGCATGGACAGTGTACGGACTGATTATAGGCCAGTATGGAGACATGGAGGAAACCATTACAGTGCCTGGGATGTCCTTCGACCCTATGATTAAAAATTATATTCAGGATCATTTTGGTTATGATCCCAACTTTAAAGGACCAGTTGCCGCAGTGTTGGTTGGTTTTACAGTCTTCTTCGCATTCTTATATGCCTATTGCATCAAGAAACTGAACTTCCAAATGAGGTAGGATCGATTGGTAATCAAAGCAAATTGTATATACATTTATCAAGCATCTCCAGGTGGAACAAGAAAATGTTGTAGAAGCCTATATTAAGTTAAAATCATAGGATAGAGTATGCTTCCTTCTCCATCCCCAAATTCTTAAGTTCATACTTCAATAATAGGGTGAATGTGAGTATTCCTAAGTTTTGAGAACTATATATAGATAAAAATGTAATTATTTCTTGAATTTTGTAAACTTATATCCAAAATAGTTGTCTTTGTGAAGAATTAAAAGTTGTCACGTTATCTAGCTTCCAGAAAGTTAATAGTTTAACTGAGATCATTAGTGATTATGATTCTAACGACATTACAATAAGATTCCTGAGTTCAATTCCAACATAGATGCTATTTTATAAATTATACTCTGCACAAACAAAATACGTATAATGCAGTCAAAATTAAATAAGTATAATTCATATCATCAATAAAAAAAATATAGATGAACATGAACAATAAGAAACGAAAAATGATGAGCTTATAAAAACCATTCCCAGTTCATGTGATAGGCGGGAAAAGAAATTGAAGGCCCATACCTCATATTAATCATTTGCAGATTCTGGAGCAAATCATATCATTTCCAACGCGCTAACCAAGAGCACCCCAAGTGATTTTCGTAAACGATCAAATATTCAAACTTCTGATTATCGGAATTTAGAGCTTAAAATTGAAAATGGGAAAGATTAAATTCAAATTCAGTTTTACCAATTCCAGTTCTATCCTCTGAATTCAATGCAAACCAACACGACAAGGAAATTTTACAAAACGAGGGAAATCGGCGAATTTGTTTAAATGGACATTTTTTAAAGTTAATTATTACTGATTAATGTGTTAATTAAGTTCACACAGGGATGTTCTTGGTGCTTTAATGGTTTGCCGACACCATTTTCATTTGTTTTTCCCTACACCCATCCCACCACTGTTAACTTTTTAACCATTTTTATCCAACCCCACCACTTTATATATACAATTTTTTTTTTTCTTTTTTTCTTTTTATCTCAAATATTAAATAAAGTCGAAATATTACAATTTTTAATACAATTTTGAAGTGTTCACAATCTAGTTTTCACCATCCTTAGCAAATATTGCATTTTTGTGTTCCTAATTTAGGACGACCTATTTTGACGAGTTACGCTTTTGTTACGCTTGCCCGTTCCGCACCACGTTAAGGATGGTGAAAATTAGGCTCTAGCCACTTCGAAATGGCATTAAAAATGCGATATTTCGATTTTGTTTGATATCCCGTAATGATTCCGAAAATTAAGACAAAAATAAGAAAAATTATTTATATTTTTTGAAAATGCCTATTTCGAGTGCTAACTTTTGCTACGATTGGCCGTTCACACATTGTTAAAGGATGATGAAAACTAGATCATAAGCACTTCAAAATGGTATTAACAATTGCAATATTTCGATTATATTTAGCATCCCGTAATAATTTCAAGTATTGAGATAAATAATAATAATAATAATTTTTACGTGATATAGGGGTGGGTGTATTGGGGGTTGGGAAAAGGGAAAGGTCAGCGGCTGCAAGGGGAAAAAGCAAAAAAAAATAAAAATTCAATGCACCGTTGACATGGCATTGTCACTTCAACGATGGGTAAACTGTTCACAACACTGCATCTCATTTTAATTTTAATTGTAACGAACGTCCTCAAGATGTTCTATTTTTTATACTAATATCTTCAACTTTTTTTCGTTAAATTTTTATCTTTAACCTTCAATTAATTTGCACGTCTTATCTTTTATCACGTTATTCGTCAAAATATTATGTTAACATTAGAAAATATTTTGTCGAACTTTTGTAATAATTCTTTATCTTGCTTAAAATACTAAAGGCAAATAAATCTTTTCAATCTATTATAATGGATTTTTTATTTGTAACAAAATATGCTAATTAAAATTAAAATTAAAATACGACAAAAAGAAGTTGAAGACGTAAGTGGAAAAGTTAAGGACCACAATTAGAATGATAACTTGATGTAGTTAGCAATAATTGTGTTGTGGATATAATAAAGTTAATTATTATCAATTAATGTTTTACTTATAACATTTTGAATAAATTCCGTTGGGGTCCCCAATCTTTTATGAGTTTGACATCTATATCCCAACCTAATATTTAGAGCACTCTACCATCGTGGCTCTATCAAATAAGTATGCCAAAGACTCAATCCAATATCGTTAAGAGAAAATGTAGAATCCATTGCGATCTTGGGCATCACCAAAGAGCACCAAATAGAACAAAGCGTTTTAAATCATATAGTGTTGTTATTGGAATCAAAAGCAGGCTTAGAACAGATTTATAACTGCGGTTCAACAAAGGTAGCATCCGCAGGATTTAATTTTTTGTATAAAACCTTAGGACAAAGACCAATAGAATAAAATACGCACTACTTATAACATTGTGGGTAAATTCCATTACGGTCCCCAAACTTTCATAAGTATGATATCTATATGCCAATCTAATACTTATTACACTTTACGGTCGTGGCTCTATCAAGTAGCCAAATACTCATAGACCGGTATCATTAAGAGGAAAGGTGAAATTCATTGTAATCCTGGGAATTGCCAAAGAGCGCATGATGAAACAAAACGTTTTGAAATGAAATGCAGCCTCGAAGCAGAACTCTCCTCGCAGTTCAATAAGAACAGCATCCGCTAGCAAGATTTTGTTGGATAAGCCTTTGAAAAAAAAGACCAATAAAATAAAGCACGCACTTCTTATAACATTTTGGTAAATTCCATTGGGGTCCCCAAACTTTCATAAGTGTGATATCTATATCCCCAACCTAATATTTATTGCACTGATAAAGTAGGTACATCAAGACTCATATTCCACTATCACTAAGAGTAAAAGTGGAATTCATTGCGATCGTAGGCATTGTCAAACATGGTCAGATGGAATAAGGGTTTTTGAACCATACTGCTAGATTGAAACGTAGTTCAATAAGGGCAACATCCGCTAGCAGAAATTTTTTGAATAAAACCCTTGGGAAAAAGACCAATAGAATAAAATACACACTACTTACTACATTTTGGGTAAATTCCATTGGGGTCCCCAAACTTTGGTAAGGGTGACATCTATATCACAACCTAATATTTATTGCACTTGTGTACCCAATTCTTTAAAATTGTGGCACTATTGTCCCTTCCTCAATCAGGTTGCAACATTTATATTTTGGTATCAAATTGTCTTGACCAGTTGTTTAGAAGCGCAAAAAAAAATATATTTTCTTTAGAATAGTATCCTAAATTAAACAAAAAGGAAGGGAGTATATTTGAATTGATCTTCAACATTGCCTAACTTATGCATCTTAGTGTCTCGTTCGCCACATCCCTCGACTAAACCATTTGGTTGTCTAACCCTCTCTTCGATGGCCAACTAGACTAACTGATTTGGTTGTCTTATAGAGTCAACTTTACGTTTGTCTTAGGTTCAACTTACATATCATGCCAAGTTGACAAGGAGTTTGTCGTCCAAGATTTGATGTCAATAGTTCTCTTGTGCACGACTATGTTCTTTGCATGGGATTCGATTTCCATTGATGAAGTTAGAGTCGAGAATTTAAGAGTTGAAGTAGATTGCCATATTGGAACGCGGGCTCTTCCTACACTCATAAAACACTTCAAGGGACATAAAATTCTTAAGGATCTATCTTCAAACTCATAGGCCTGCTCTTGCAAATACTGATGTTACTGATCTCAATGTCTAGAGCTATTTATAGGCATTATTATTCAATTGAAAATGCTAATTTATTTTTTTTATTTTTTATTTTTTTTGCAAAAATATGAAAATTATTAGCCCTATTGAAGATAATTTTTTGTATTAGTAATTTAAAACAAACTTTTCGACGAGAAGAAGGTCCGTTTCTTTCTTGAAAGGTTTCAACAGATTGTATAACTTTAAATACAACGACATTTTCGCCACAATAAGGAAAACTGGAGTCGAAAGCTTCTTGTTTATAAGTGAAAATTGACTTATTTTTGTTCAAGTGAAAAATGTTGTTTATGCTTCTATCCTAATTCCATTCACATTCGAATCATGTTACTGCTTGTGTTATGTCTTGACATCGAGACTCAAAAAGATGCCAAAGAGACATCCCATGTGGAGCCTAGTCAGAGACGAAGCCATGGGGCCCACATCCAACATCATCAATACTTGACTAAAGTCAAGGACAACAAGTGAAGCCCATGAGCAAGCAGGGGCCATCATCGAAGCCCATTTGCTGAAGTGGATGATACAAAGGGGAACTTCGACGATGTGGAGTGACATGAAGAAGGTGTTGGTCTCAGGACCCAAATATATATATCACAATCCCAAAAACAAGAGCAGCAAACTGAAATTGCAGAAAGTAATAACACTAAGAATTTTCGATGTTCAGCTTAAAAGCCTACTCACCCGTTGAGCATCTACGCAATAGATTATGCTCGAATCCACTTAGAATCACAAAGAACAGATTACAAATATATGAAGAAATCAGAGATTTCTTCACTAAAGTTTCCTCTCGCCTCTCTTATACAGATCTCTCTCAACAGACTCTAATGTATACAAAATACACCATGAATATCACTAAGACATTTACAGAAATCTCACAAAGAACAGAGAGAATCGCGCGAAGGAAGAGAATGAAAGAAACCCTAGAATAGCAACCGTCTCTAACACTCTACTCGAATTTTCTAGAAAATGGGTATAAAACCAAGTCTAGAAAACACTCCAATCCAACGGTCCAAAGGCAAGCCAGATGAAGGGCCAAGATTATACATTTTAGGCAAAACAGAACAGACGGCCGAAACACAACAAAGCCCACAAACATACAGAGGTCCAAAAGCATAATAGAGAGGTAACTCAACTAACAATCTCCACCTTGCTGATCTATTCTGAGTATTCATTTGTGGATTTATAGGTATAATTACTTGGTTTCATTTGCTCCAAGTACCTGCAAAAAAAAAAAAAAAAAAGATAGTCAGTTTTGGAAGAGAATAAAAACAGAAACAACTAAAGAACTAGTAGCACTTTCTTTCAAGTTATATTCAGAATTTTCAAACAGTTTCTGAACTTGCTTAAAGGTAAAACCTTGG
>CAIGRN010135888.1:0-13857 GCA_903798345.1 Fraxinus anomala
GAAAATGGAATCGCCACTCTAGAGGCGATTAGATGAGCGCAAGGGAGTGCTATTTGAACTCCCTCAGAAAGACGAAGCTTGGGGATGTCAATGTGATTATAATAGACATTGACATGCATAACATCCCTAAGTGAGAGCAAGCTCCTGAACAAGGAGAAGATGTCAAAATGACGGATGCCTTTGAAGAAGAGACAGACATTGAAGTAATACGAGTCCCTGGAGAAGGGAATGGTACTGAAGAAACAGCTAAATTGGATGAGCTGAACCCCTCGCATAATCGATTGCGAGCCTCAAATAGCCCCATTAGAAGAATTGGAAAGTTTCTCAGTGAGTGCCCAAGATCCCTCCAAATTCCTTCAAGTAGGAAAAGGTATGCCAATGGAAACCAAGGAGAAACTGAAATTTTTTTTACAATTTGGATATCTTTACTTGGAAGTATGAGGACAAGATTGGCATTGACCCAAAGGTTAGTAACCATCATTTGAAAATTGATCCTAAGGCTACAACTCCTCAACATAAAAGAAGAGCCCTCAAGCTGAAGAGGTATGAGGCCTTAAGGGACAAAGTGAAGAAGCTAATCGACAACCAATTTATCCGGGAATCAACATGTCTGAGTTGAGTGTCTAACCTTATTCTTGTTAAGAAGCATAACGGCAAGTGGAGAGTATGTATGTATTTTTCCAATTTAAATTGAGCTTGCCCTAAAGACAGCTTTCCCCTCCCACAGATAAATTAGCTTGTGGACTCAACTGTCGAACATAAACTACTTAGCATCATAATGCTTACTCAGGCTATAACCAGATCCCAATGTTCCCAGTCAATGAAGAGCACACTTCCTTCGTAATGGACGGGTCATTATTGCTATAAGGTAAAGCCTTTCGGGGTTGAAAAATGTCAGAGCCACCTATCAGATGCTTGTAAATAAAATGTTTGCAGACCTCATTGAAAAGACAATGGAGGTATTTGTTGATTACATGCTGCCTAAGAGAATAGGATCATGTAGAGCACCTTAGAGAGACTTTCTACATACTGTGAAGGTACATAATGAGGTTGAACCCCTGAAGTGCACATTCAGGGTCACATCGAGAAAATTCTTAGGTTACATGGTCAATTAAGGGCATAGAGGCTAATCCTAAAAAGATTTAAGGCCTTGATTGAAATGAGGTCACCCCAAAAGCCTAAAGAAATACAGAGTCTTACTGGACGCTTAGCAGCATTGAGCTGCTTCGTTTCAAAAGCAACGGATAAATGTCTTCATTTCTTTAAGGTTTTAAATGGAAGAAAGAAGTTTTAATAGATGGAGAATGTGAGTTAGCCTTGAAAGAGCTGAAGAAGTACTTAGGACAGGCTCCCCTTCTCTTTAAACCTAAGAATGATGAACTTTTACAATTGTACCTGGCAGTGACCACCGACGCTATCTGTTCGGTACTTATGAGGAAAGAATATGATCACCAATTACCAATTTATTATCTAAGCAAATCACTCTTGGCAATAGAGACCTATTATCAAGACATGGAGATGATGGCTCTCTCTCTAGTAACAGCTTCCCGAAAATTGAGGTCATACTTCCCGACCATATCATACATGTGCTAACCAACTTCCTACTCAAGTAAGTACTCTAGAGACATAATGCCTCACGAAGGATGATGAAATGGGTTGTAGAACACAGTAAGTTCAAACCAAGAACCGGTGTTAAAGGCCAAGCCTTAGCAGATTTCAGGCAAAGTTCACCCATATTCGAGAAATGGAAGGGAAAATGGAACCCGTCGAGCTTCTCACCTGAAACCTTTTTGTTGATGGTTTCTCTAGAGACGCAGGATCCAAGGCGGGTACAATTTTGGTCAGCTCAAAAGGGCATAAACTTAATTGTGCTGTGAGATTTGGATTTAAGGCTACCAATAATGCTGCAGAATACGAAGCCCTTCTAGTCGGACTCAGGTTGGCCAGGGAAATACAAGTAAAAAGGCTAACTATCAATATCGATTCTAGTTGATAGTAAGTAGAGTCGATGACAGTTGTGTAGCCAGGGATAAGAGTATGGCCGCATATCTAAAATTGGTGATGGAACTTGTCCTTGTCTTTAAAAAATTCGAGTTAACACAAATCCCACGCATGGAAAATACCTTTTCAAAGCTGGTGAGCAGCAGGGACTTGAACTACTTACCATTGTGCCTATAGAACATCTTCCAAGACCCTTACACTTGTGAAAGTGTAGTGATGTAGGTCGAGGACACCCCCATGGATACAGTCTATCATAGTATACCTCAAAGATCAAAAATTGCCCTCTGACAAGGAGGAGACACAAAAGCTCAAAAGCGAACTGCACACTTTGTCTTTCAAGATGATGTGCTATACAAACAAAGTTTTTCCTTACTCATCCTTCGATGCATAGGTTGCGAACAAGCTACCTACGTACTTCAAAAAATTCACAAAGGGGTTTGTGATAACCACGCGTGAGGGTGGACTTTAGCACAAAAGGTGTTGAGGAACCAATGACGAGTTGATGAGGTGTGAACTTGATTTCCTACCAAAGAAAGATAACCTGATACTACAATTCTAAGGTTAAGAAGAAGTTCTTTCGTCTGAATGACCTTGTTCTACGAATTGTATTTTTATCTTCTAATGAACCAGGAGTTGGGACTATTGGTTCTAACTAGGAGTGCCCATACCGCATCAAAGAAGAGGTTCGGCCAGGAACCTATGAAATTGAAATTTTAGATGGAAAAACACAACCTCATTATTGAAATGCAAAACATTTGAGGAAGTATAATCAGTAGAAGTGTAAATATTCAGTTTGTATAATTTTCTTAATTCAATGAAAGTGGTTTTGTCAAAACTCCTGAAAAGAAAGCTCCCCCGTGGAAGTCCCTACCTGGTTGTTCAGCCACAAGGTAGGGAAGCATATGCATTCCAATAAAAAGATTTATCCAAAAGGGGACCACTTTCTTACTCACTGAAGTGGACATCACATGTCCTTAATGATAAAAGTTATTAAGAAGGCCTCAGCATGGGCGACCCACTCAATCCCATGCTCAAGGAAGATGGCAAGTTTCAATGAAATACGACCTTCTAACACTTGTACAAATTTCAAATTATAAGGTAAGTTAAACAAAACTTAGACTGAAACACGTTGCGAAACCACAACATAAGTAAAGATGCAATACACAATTCAGAAAACAAACACAAAGTGTAAAGAAAAAGAAATTTCATTGATAATGGGGTTTATAACAATTGGAGTCCAAGTGCCAATTAAAAAAAGGGCTAAAGCTAAGACGAAGGGTCAGGCTGGCCGCTAGCAACTGGAATAATGGCATTAAGAGCCACTGTCTCATTCTTAGCTTGCTCACCCCCAACCTTTTCATCATCTTTCAATCGCCTTCTTTCAAGAAATCCGACCTTAACTCAGACGGGTCGACGAATTGAGAATGAACCTTAATCCATTCCACCACATCAGTGTAAGCGAACCTCCACTAATACTTAGCGATACGTTGGTACTTTTCTGTAAGGTAGAAACTAGTTGTGTAACGCTTTACTGCTTCATCGCCAATTGACTGAGCTTCACCTCAAGTCACCTTCACTTCTTTGATCAGGCCACCAACTTTGGAATTTAGCCATTCCACTTACTGCTTCAACATGTGGCACATTCTTTATTTGAAGCCTCCAGAGCCTTGGCAGCAATTTGTTGGTGCGCATCTAAAGTCTCCACTCGCTTAGTCAAAGAAGCCATTTCGCTCTGCGACAGTGAATTTCGTTTTTCAAATTCTTAATCTCTGCTAAAGCAGAGGTGAGTTTCACGAACTCCTCAGCTTGTTGCTTCCTAATGGCCTCAGCGTCAAATTTAAAGAGGACTTTAGCCTCTATGGCCACCCCCAAAGGCCCTTCCCATCTAACTCACCATTGTGGCGAAAAGATTCTCCATATCACTGGACTGCATGAAGTTTTTCCACTGATTTGTCCTATATTTGTGAAAATTGGCGGTGGCCATCTGGATCTCTAAGGAAAGCATGGTTGAGCTTCTAGAGCCAGCTCATCAATCTTGGTTAAGGCAAGTTTGACCTTGGAAGGAGCCCCTTCACTGACAGAAGAGCCCTCACTAATCTTGGTTTACTTCGCCAGCTCCTACCATAGGGACACGTTGGAAGAGGGCCTTTTCAAGTCTCTCATTGCTGCAGTGATAGAGGCTGCTATCAATTTTTCTCCAACAGGGCATAGAGGTGGAGGTAGAGGTGAAGGACATACTATCGACCCTCATACGCCTGTCGACGAGAAGGTGTGCCTCTTCTTCGAGGATTTCGCGACCTTCTCCTTCCTCCTTACTCTTGGATAAATGGCGCCCTCCGATTCAACTCCTTCCTTGCTGGCCTTCTCAACCTTCTCCCTGGCCTATTTGGCCGTGGCAGATGAGGTTTTATGTCCCCTCTTCTTGAAGGTGGAGGTCGTGGCAAAAATTGAGGCTATACCTAGTGTTTGGTATTTTTTTATTCTCGAAATTTTCTGCAATCAAATGAGCTTTAGTAAGTTATCTTTATAAAATAATATATGGAAATTTTGATCAAAGTTTTACCTCTTCAAGCTATTAGGCCAAATTCTTCGTAAAATATTTGGTTCAAGATGAGGTGTTTGAACTCACGTGAAGATAGGTGACGACAATTTATGTCCTCTACGACGCCTAATTCTTCCTCGAAAGTTCGAAACAATCTACCAAATCTTCAAAATAGAGGGGGTTAGATTGCCATAAGTATTTAATAGATGCAAGAAACATGCAATAAATCAAAGATGCACTAACGAGCTTCTAAGTAGTGAGTGGGAACTGTTAGCTAAGGAACCCTATCACCTTCACAAATCTGCCATCTTCCATTCACCCCAAACCAAGTCTTTTTCCATCCTTTGATGGAAGAAGAAATACCTATCATGAGAGAAAAGTAGGTTCCCCAGGGGCACAGTGAATACCAACGCTTTGAGTCACCCTTTTCCCAAGGCCCTAGATTGAAAGAGGGTCAGGAAAATATGGAAAGCATGTCCTCACATAGGGAGGTCTCTTTTCATAGAAAATAAGTCCCCACTAGCTGGGTCCAAGCATTGGGGACGAGTTGGAAAGGTGCCAGCCAATACTACTAAAGAATGGCCCTAAAGAATGGATAAAGAGGGCAGACGAGATTCCCCCTTCAAGGTATTCACTAATGGCCACACATCACAGCCTAGGAAAGTAAGCTCTTTCCTTAGACGAAGGAGCTAAGAGTTAGATTGTGTGGGAAATACAATATTTCTCCCTAATTTCTATGAGGTCAGCAGTGGTAACATTTCACAGAACCTTAGCAGCCTCCAATTAATTATAGTTACTCCCATCTCATTTGCAACTACACATAAGTGTAGGTTTTTCCCACCAGAGTTTGAAGAACTCATGATTTCAAGAAAAACAGGAACAAATGAAGAAATGAATATGGATGAATACTTACAAACTTAAGGAATGAATAGAAAAGATCACCAGTCAGAGAAAAAGTCTCAAAGAACTTTTTGATGTAAGGGATAGAGTATGGAAAATCATTTTTTCGCAAAGTAAAGAATAAAAGGGGTAAAGGATTTGTCTTTTATAGGCATGGGTCATCAATCCCAGCCATTGGATCTGAATTCTAACCATCTAACCGTTCATATAAGGGTCAATCCAAGCCATCCATACCATCTGTCTCTGCGTATTCTACGATTTAGATGAGAGCGTCCAAGCCACATGTGCCAATGCGTCTGCCTCCTATAAAACATGCCTACAGATTTCATCATTGTGCATTAAATATGGCGACAATTGCATGTATGGAAAGTTGAAACGTTGTAGCCGTTCTTTCTCAAAAACTTACAAGTCAGCGCAATAATCAAAGGCGCCTTGTGTTCACAACATAATAATAATAATAATAATAATAATAATAATAATAATAATAATAATAATCTTTAGAATTAGCGAGTTACAGCCTTAGCAGGTAACATAGACAAATCACTTCAGTCTTCTACACAACTTCGGTATGACATCGGATGTGTAAAGCCACCTCGGATCGAACATGCTCGGATCAAGTATGAGCAGCTGATAGTCTCCAGCTTCTCCCACAAAATTAGAAGCTTCGAAGCTCACATTATCGATCAACAACCTCGACAAGTTACTCATACAAGTAAACTACCTTTAAGATCTAATTATAATATGAATATTTATAATTAGACCTGACGACTATTGTTACACCTTTTCACCGAGGCTCTAATTAGAAGACTATGTCTTTGTCTACGTGGGAATGTAAGTCCACATGGAGATGTAAGTCAAACATAGTTAAGTCGACGGAGACTCAATTAATTAAAATAAATGGGTCAAAGAACGAAGCCCCCTTTAGCCGAAGTTCTTCGCACCGAAGACTTCCAATACGAAGTTTCCCAAGGTTGAAGCCATTGTCATCCTTTAGAGGATTCGCACGCAATCTTTTGGAATTATTGATGTAACATTTTTAATGATGAATGTCAGGATTGTCAACTTAGAGTATAAGGTGGTTGACTTGTTGTCAATAAATTAAATGCATAGCAGACTGTGTAAAGCTTCGACCTGGGAGATTAGGTCACGTGGTTGTTATCTAACAGCTACCACTTCGATCGGAACTCTATAAAACAACTCATACCATTTGAAGAATAATGCAACATTTTACATTTGAAACCACATTAAGTCTTTCATTTTGTCTTATTTCATATTTATATGCTCGAGTTAAATTGCTTCAGTTTTGGTTGAGTTGTATATAAATGTTTTGTTCATATGCAACCATCTTTAATCGTATTATTGGTGCCCGAACATTTTTGTCTTGCATCGTAAAGAATCTCCCACATCCATAAAAATCATCCTATCCTACCCAAATCTCCAGTGAAAACGTGTAGGAATTTGCTTGCGTGGACGTGAGTTAGCCCGGCATCTGTTATCCACGTAATTGTTACAAAAAAGGGGTCAACTGATAACAACTTATTTATTGATCACAAATTATCTAATTAACTAGTTATAAATTACTTTCCATCAACCTTACATCACCCCCACCCCCACTCCACTCCATTTCACAATCGTCCGCACCACCCAAAACGTTGCAAGCAACTCAAATCCACAACTCACCACCACCACCACCACCACTTTCACCTCAATTCCATACATCTTCCTTCCCACCACCCAAACTACCAGAAACGAATTTCACTAGTGGCAAAATCTCTCCGCTATCTCCCTTCCTACCTTCGATCGGCGTAACTTCAAAGATTGGCGGCCTAACAACCCATAAAATCATTCTATTGGCAGAGGCCGAAGTTGAAACCCTAGCGTCATCTCCCCATCAAAAGCTTCATCCCGCCACCTAAACTACCTGAAAGGGATGACACTGGCAGCATGATCACATCTTCATCTCTCTTCCTATCTTCAATCGACCTTATGCCACAAATTAGAGGGCGACAACTACTGAAAACATTCAATTGGCAGAACCCCTGGAAACCCTAGCGTCGTCACCCCATCCAAATATTCATTTCCACCACCCCAAATCATCGAAACGGACTTCATTGGAAGTGGAATCACACCATCGCCATCTCCATCCCTACCTTCGATCGGCCTCATGACACAAATTGAGGGCCAAGCATCCCACAAAATCATTCAATTGGTGTGGAAATGAGGTTAGGGTTAGGCTTACAATTATGGTTTCTGAGAAGGGGTGGTGGTGTAGGGGAGGAAGGTACCATTGGGTGTGGGTTGTGGAAGCGGTGATTAATTGTGACCATTTTTTTGGATGAAGATATATTATTGTTAAGATGGATGTGTGGGTGGGTGAGATGGGATTGGGTTGGGTATACATGATTTTTGAAAGAATAATTTTATCATTTAATTATTGAAATGAAAATTTGAGAAACGGATGTGGGAGTAATTTCCTCATTTTCTAACTAAATAAAAAAACTTTCAAAAACTGAATTTTGGTTAAAATGCTAGTCAACGATAATATTTGATTGAAAAGTCTTCACTCAATAGATTTTGGTCAAATAACCTACATCTAATTTTATTATATCTTACTAGTCTATTGCCCGTGCAATTTACGGGCGATGTGATCACGGAGGCAATGTTAGCGTCCTAAAAAAATATATTTATCTCCATATTTTGGTAGCATTTTATGAAGTATTGAATGCATAATATAGCTTTTTTTGACACTTAATAGTTAATGATTTGGATGAGATGTACTAAAATTATGCAATAAGAAAATAAAAGCTCAAATTTGAAGTATATATCATTTTAGAAAGAAAACCAAATAATAAGAATGAAATAGATATAAGATTGAATTTTACAATACAAAAAAGAGTGAAACAGCAGTTTAAATAGTGATGACTATACTAAGATGAATTTTTACATGAGAAAATCCTTTTGCGTGTAAACATGGAATTACTTTATATATTGAATAAGGAAATGAAGTTAATGGGAAAAAGAAGATAAATAAGTAAAATAATCTCGACTCAAGATTGAGTCACTGAGAGTTTCTTTTGGTGATAGGTCAGTTTGATCCAAAGAAGAATGTGAAGGTTGATATCCAATTTCGTAGTTTTCATCTGAGTTTAATGAGTTGTTCATTGCTTGAATTTCTGGGCTAATTCATCTATTATGCAAGAATTTGTACATAATTGTAACATATATGGCCAACAATTTTTTCACAACCTTAATTCGGAAAGTTGAACGACTCATCTAGCCATTTGAGAGCACCCTGTCTTTAAGCACCATGTTGCGAGTAGTCATAGAAGCACCGTATCTAACATCATAATTAAACTAAATATGAGGAAGAGCTTAACACATTAGAAGAAAGAGATTGAAATTGTTCTAAGAACCATTTGGAGAACTTCAAAATACTTAGTAAATAGAGTTTTCATAGTAAAATCTATATCAGAAATGTATCAATCTTCAAATTTTATTGAGAACCCTCTATAGAGATGGTTCTTATTACTCAATGTAAGAGAACTAACAAAAAAAAAAACCTTCAGTAATGAATAATGCGAGTCATATGGTTTAATCTCAACGATTTTTTCAAAAAACACGGAAACAAAAACAACTAAAAGAAAACAATTGCAATTGTTAAGTTGCCACATATTTATCTTTCTCCTTAAAAAGAGACCCAACAGTTTTCCCATATTACATTCTGCAAGGTAGTTCACTGAAAAGTACACTATCACTATTAGTTAATCTCATCAAATTTCCATCAAAATGATCTAAAGGGTTAAAAAGGTTACTTAGCCACAATCCTCCATTGTGGTAGCTCTATCTAGTATATTTTGGATCACATCCCATTACAATCTACCATTCATGCCATGCATGTCGAAGGATGTAAAAAGAGAATCAAATGCCTACAAGAAGGAAATGAATGAAAATATGAAGGCCACAAAATGAAGAAAGGCATACACACACACACACACACATAGGGCCAGAAAGAAAGAAAAAAAGAAAGAAAGGCTAAACAAACATGACCATACATCTTCTGTATTAATTAGTATCCAATTGCCATCAGGTGATTCAACAAAGACTCTGTCAAAATCAAGGTCTTAGCCAGAAGAAAAGACAACAAATTGCCAGTAACAATTATGCATTTAATGTGGCAAATTACACGACTTTAAAAACTGATTAAAGACATGGATTTACCTCTATACTACATTAAAAATGCTTTATCTTATAAAGAAATCACAAAAAGCTATCTTACGGTAACAGTTCACGAAATCAATGCTATACCACACACCCACACCCACACCCACATCCACTCATACCAACAACAACATTAGCACGTGATAGCAATTATGAATTCATCTAAAGACTCTTATACTGTAGCTATCAGAAAATAAAAATTAAATATATGCAGTAGGGTCTTAACCTCATTTTTTCCAGGTAAGATTGGTTTCCCATTGAAATGTTCAGCAAATATGCAACCAAAAGACGACACGTCAACAGCTGGACTATATTTCGTGGTTGCAAGAAGAAACTCTAGAGATCTGGGTGATCAATTGTTTGAAATAAAAAGTCTAAAAGATCTCCACTGGAAGAAAATATAAACTCATGGGTATCAAATATATTAAGAGTTTCTTGTGCAGTAATCTTGCGAAGAAAGAGAATGATAGATATAAAATTTACCTGTACCAAAAAGTAATGACATGATTCATAAGATTAGCATTATGGTCACTTGAAAATGATCGTGCTATCCCAAAATCTGCAAGCTTCAGATTTCTGTCGTTGTCTATGAGAAGATTGGAGCCTACAAAATACTATCTCGAATATTAACCCCACTTCCACAGAGTAGAAATTGAATAAGTAGGAAATGGAACCAAATTAACCTTTGATATGGAAATTGGAGATTTGATATGCTATTGGTTGGCCTTTATTTCACAAGACTCACTTGTATAATACTTCAAATTCAACACCGAAAAAGAATATATCATTTTTTTTCATTCAATAAAGGTCACAAAAACATCAACACTAACAAATCGGAGTCATACCTTCAGAAAATCTGAGTTCTCTTTGAAGCTGTCATTAATGATTCCACTGCACAGACGTAGCAAAGAATTGGAACGAACTTCTGAAACTCGCTCATGGAACTTGTGAAAAACTTTTATAGCAAATGTAAAGAGTTAAAAATAATACTTTTTCTTTATTGTAATATTTTAGCCTGCAACTAAAATTGAGGAAACTATTGTATGATAGCAGATTATAATAATTTCGATGTGTGCATAAGAAATGCTCTTGTTCTTTCCACCTTTTCTTAATTTCCCACCATTATCCTAAAGGCTTGTAATGTCTAAAATGATACGGTACCTTTCAAAGTAAAATTCTTTTAATTCTGCAGAGATAGCATTATAGAACCAACATTTTACGAGCAAAATATTTGATAATACTTAAACCTATAAGGGCCATAAGTTCTTTGCAATATCTTATTAGAATCGTACTAAAACTTACAATGTTCACTAACTATAGCAATTTGCAACAGTGGTGTTTTGTTTTTCAATGACCCAGTTTAAAATTTTAAAAAAGCAACAGTTTTCATAAACAAAATACGAACCAGTTGGTTGGCATATATTTAAGAAGTGTTAACATGTGAAAACTAGTAGTGATAAAATGATTATCTAGTGAATTTGAGGGTTTGAGGAGATGAAGAAGATGTAGAGGGAGAGCATAGATGTATTCAGTTCGGGTAAATAGGTCGAATCTGAATCTGTTTCGCAGTCCTAAGAGATTTTTTCGCACAAGGCCGCATTCATTTTTCCCAATATAAATTTCTGAGCTGTTTGGGAAAGAGTGACGGTGGTGGAGCGATGGGAGGAATGGCAGACGAATGGATACTGACAAAGTAAGGCTGGAATGTCTGTACCCCTGCGGAGACATTGTTGGTGGCGAAGTGATTACGGGCGTTGATCTGGAAAATACAAGTATATTCAAACAATTTCAAATTCAAAAAAGAAAAAATAAGAAGAACTACCAATTAACGTTTGTTGAAATCCAAGGAACGTCGAATGTCCCAAATTTACCAACAAAATGAGCTTGAATAAATTTATGAAAATGTATTGATAAACATTTACCTTTGTTTGTTATGATAGTAATGACAATCAAAAATCTCGTTGCAAAACAGTAGCTTGATCTGGCACATTCGATGATAATGAGAACACATGTCGAGAGAAACTATCACTGTTAGCAAAAATTTAACAAATGTATAAATTGAAAATAGCCATGGATACAGCCATAAGCGTATACCCTGATACCCATATTTGAAGTATCATTTATCGTCGATTTCTGTGTCAAATCTAGGTTAGGAGAAAGGAGAGAATGATGAACGAAATTTGACAACAGAATGTCATTTTATTAAAGAACCCAAGGTAGACGGTATTTTTTTGATATGTAAGATAATAATATTAGCTAAATTGATTTTATCTGTGCTCTCAGAAAAAAGAAGAGGCCTCTGTGACAGTTCTTTAAAAAATATTATAACGATTTGAATGCAGTTTAAGGATCAGTCTCTTACTTAAATATGCTCTCTTTCGGTAAATGTAAGGCAATAGAAAATTGTAGAAGTACCAATTTCAATGTTGCAGACACAGAGACTACTTTTATTTTCAATCCATCAATGTATGAATTCATTCTACAAAACCGCAATAAATGGAAATTAAGCCCTCTTCCAGCTAGGGTTTGCCTGTTAGCATTTAAAGAATAGATAATCAATAAATATGATGTATGTATAAACAGGAAAAAAAATAGGATTGAAATGATATAGATGATTAAAATGAAATATGTACGATTACCTTGTCATGCTATAAAATTAAGGTAATTGGGAATGTAGAAAATACTCATTAAAACAAAGGTCAACTGTGAGCTTCCGTCTGTATATGGTCATTCTGTCTGATGAAACTATTTCTATTGGATATCGCAAAATAAAACATTCGATGAACTTCAGTATAAATATTGGGCAGTTGGGCCTATTGGGAAAAAAAATCATGTCAGATGAAAGTAGCACTTATAAAATATAAAAATAAATAAAATTGAGATATAATTATTATGATAAATAGTATTTGAATGTTTACCCATTATTTGCACAAGATAAATAAGGTATGATTTCAAATGTCATCTATTTGTCTTTGTATTTTTGATATCTGGTCTGTTGGATGAAAATGTTGGGGAGTACAATAATACATTGATATAATTAAATGCTATGCTTGCATGTGTTTTTATTTCATCTTCTGTATTGGTATGATTGCTGCAATCATATATTTGGAATCTCCATTCAGGAAAATTTACAAGAAAAAGATACCAATTGTTTTCTGGATATGAACTTGGAATTAATAAGTAGTTGCAGTTCATCCATGGATGACCAGCAATTGGGAGGTTTCCAGTCACATATTTTTCTAAACGAGAGGTGTCTACATCATTGGTATTTCTTCGTTGTTCGTTTACCATCCGCATGTGATGAGTAACACAATCTCTGTGAAATTCAAAGTCCATAATTGTATATTCTTTAGAGAGGAGGGTGCAACCATTATTAATCAACCGTCTAAGCGTAATTCCAGGTTAATATGCTGATACAATAGATAAGTGTAAATTAGATATATTGAATAAAGAAAAGAATATATGACTATGAATAAATTGTACCGGACTAACCACAATATTAATATCTGTTGTTGGGTCCAATAAACTTTTCAATACATCTCTTCTATATGAATTGATGTTCCCAACTTCCCAATATGTACTGTACAATATAAATAAACTTGTTAGGAAATAAATGATATGAAAATTATAATATTAAAGTTAGTATGATAAAGTTTGAATTTGTTACCCAGATGGATGTTTTGCTATCCAATCTCGGTCTGTGTGTTATTTCTCCATATGGTAATCTTCTAAAGGATAACTTGGAACTTGTATCCTCTTGTCCTTACTCCTTTTTATTTTGGATGAAACTTGTGTTACATTTTGGACACGTTGAAGCTGTTGAGAAGTTGAGGTATGTTGTGGTTCTGTTGTATCAGTCGCATTTTTATGGAGAGGAATATTTTTGTGGAAGGAAGCTATAGTAGCTTCCATATTTGATTGCCAATCAGACATTTTATTCAGCATATTGATATTTTCTTCTTCAATATAAGATTTCATCGAAGTGAAACTGGTATCTACGTAGTGTTGCATGTCAGATTGCATGGTTTGGTAGAATTCTTGTTGTGAATGTTGTTGTTGTCAAAGAAAGGTTGATAGTGGTCTTGTGGCCACTTTTGTTGTTGTTCAAATAACTCCCTCTGATTTTGGAGAATTGCTTCATAATGGATTTTTTTTTTGTTTCGTACATACGTCTAACACTATATCTTGTCTATATT
>CAIGRN010135909.1:0-11498 GCA_903798345.1 Fraxinus anomala
GGGGGGGGGGGGGGGGGGCGGGAAATCTGATGAGGAATTTTTTTTCTTGGAGTTGGAGGAAGTTGCTTCGTATTTTTTAAGCGTAAATAAATGTCCTGTGGTCAGTTCTTCAACTGGTGTTTGTTATATAGATTATATTGGATAGAAGGAATTAAAATAGCTATTATGCACAATTTGAGCTATGCTTAATTGTTAAAAAGAGTGCAAATTATAGTAGAATGGATGGACTGAAAGCTTGAAATCCGTAATTCATATTGAAGTAATCTCTTTCAATTCACTCCATTGTGCTTATATTTTATTCTTTCAATTTCAAATTTAGGTCATGCTTTAGAAATTGTGGTGAGCATGTCACGTTAATTGAATGCATAATGTGAGACACTAGAAGCAAGAAAAATTTGGATAAGTTTTGTGAGAACTACTTGGAATTTTCCAGTTGTAACTTCTTGATAATTTCTGTATTGTAAGTTGTTGGTGTCTAATATTGTTAACAACATTCTCTAAAAGCTTAAGTTATTGATGGGCCACATTTATACATTTAACTCTTGTCTACAACACACCCCCTCACATGCAAACTATATTTTCTTGATCAAAAGTCACATGTATTTAATTTTTTTGGTAAACGGGCAGCAGTTTCCTGTTTCTAATTCCATTATCATTTCATCTAAAAACTTAAAGAGAGTTTCGAGAGGAGCTATGTATATTCATTTGAATCTTGTCTTCAACAATTATCAACAATTCAAATTTCCACACCAACAAATTACCCGAAGATCTGCTTGTTATAATGTGCATAGTATGTTTGGTGATGTTGTCGTGCCTAGTTTGTGCCTTGAGGACAAAGAGAAATCATAGAGGAAGGAGAGAAGTCCATCGACCTATATTATTCTGCCAGATTAGGGTTATGCATACGTGCTATAGTTATTATCTTTTATTTGATTTCTCTGCAGTTTTCTAAAAGAAGAGGGAAAATGCTAAAAAATTTCATTGAAATTACCCCATTTTTCCTTCATATCTTGCTCCACAATTATTTTAGTTTTTAATGACTTAAAAGTAATTTCAGATGGTTGCGGTGGAACACCATTCCTTGTTAAAATACTCTATCCTTGATAAATTCTTATTCAATCCATAGTTAAATATGTTGGTATTGTTGCAAACGGTGAAAATTATTTACTAGTAATTTTTATTGGACCTGGGTATCAAACATAGCTGCTATTACATGACCCAGAAGATAGAAAGTCTTGTCTATCATTTGTCTAGTTACGAATTTACAAACTTTCAAGATCAGCGCTTGAGGAACTTAACATCTGAAACTACTGCTTCTGACTTCTTCAATATTTATCCACATTCTTCTTTCTGCTTCTTTCCATCTGCTCCTAACGAGGTAATGATACTTGTTGTGTTGCACAGGAGCATCATGGCAACCTGAATGAGGCTGTCAATTCACATTTCAGTGAAGGAGATAGAAACATGTTGGCATTTTTCCAGTCCTTTTGGATCTTTCTTTTCTCTTCTTCATTCCCTTTTACATACGATTACTTTTATATCTGAACATCTTCCATTACGTTATTGTTTCTGTTTTCAGAACACAAGATGCAACTTTTGCTGCTCCTCAGGATGATGTTATGGATATAGATGACCCCATTCTGGCTGAATCACGCAGACCTTTTTCACTATTACCCTCTGCTAGAGATCTGAATCCATTTTCTTTACTTGATCCCTACACCAGAACTGTAAATGATAGTGGTTCTGGTTTTGGTAGTCGTGCATCTTTTGTTTCACATCCAAGAGAGGTGAGGGAGATCCCAATTGAAGTGAAGGATGGGAATGGACCTTCTGACCAGTCTGGTTCTGCTCCTGTAATTGAAGATGTCACTGAAACGGCACATCATGAACCAGAAGTCCGTGGGACTGTCACAGTAGACGACGACGATGAAGATTATGTACCAGATGAACCAATTACACGTGCTTCTAGGCATAGAGAACGAAATAGCTCAACGCGTCGTGGACCAAATACTCCCGCTATTGTTGATGTTCCCGACTACAACAATGATATAGAAGAAGAAATGATCCGAGCTGCCATTGAGGCTTCCAAACGGGATGCTGGAATGTTAAATCAGCAATATGATGATCAACTTGTATGTGATACAGTTTCAATGTACAAGTCGTTTTTGGCCTGGACTGATTTTTAACTATCGAAACATGTCGATCTGATACAGGATATTAGGAATCCCGCTCATCAACCTAGGCAGTCTCGCCTAGAAGATCCTGAGCTTGCACGTGCAGTTTCTTTATCATTGAAGGTATGCTTCTCTGCTCTTTGGCAACAATCGTGAATCTTTGTTGTTGCTTCAATTAACATGAAGTGAATTCAGACAGCAGAGCAAGAGGAAGTGCAGCAAGAACTGGAAGGAAAAGTTGGAGGGTCAAAACGGGAAGATCAGAAATCAGCTGAGGTGGAGGAATTGGGTAAATTAACATCCTCAACTCCAAGGTATATGGCTCTCTTTGACGGCAATGTCTTGATAATATTCTCTCACTTGTAATTATTCTGAGTATCTCTTCCCCTCCTATGTTCCCATTTCTCATGGATGTTCAGACATACCTGTTGGGTATCTCGATTATATTCTGACAAAATATCTGTAGGCAACCTTGGTTGGAGGTTGGGAGTTCATCCATTCAAGATGAAGCAGAAGATGCAGATGAGCATCCACTGGTTAGGCATGGGAGGAGACAATCACATGTGTCTTCGGGTTCTGCTGACACTACTCCCCAAAATATCAAAGAAATAGATGTTAGCCCACCATCAAGTCCTCGACAGCGTGACAGCATTCGTCATATGCAGCACAATGGAAGTGACTTCCCCTCTGATGAGGTAACATCTTTTTTCTTGATGCACATATTTAACTTTATATGATCTTTGAGAAACTAAAATTGACTGTTTTATGCATTTCAAATACTGATACATCTGCTTCCTATGTACATTTGTTTAAAGTGGGGTGGCATCTCATCCGAGGAACATGATGAAGCAGTAATGCTCGAGGCTGCAATGTTTGGTGGCATTCCTGAAGGAAGCAGATATCATGTCCCTTATACACCTCATCAACTCATGCAGAATGGTTTAGATAGACCTATTGGTCCTTACCCGAGGCATATGCCTCGTCCTCCATCACCTTCTCTTACTGCTCAGCGATTGATACGGGAACAGCAGGTTCACATTATGTGCTTGCAGTAGAGGTAGATCAGTTTCTCCTTGATTTTAACCTATGATTGCATGCAGGATGATGAGTATCTTGCTTCATTACAAGTTGACAGAGAGAAGGAATTGAAGGCCCAGGAAGAAGCTGAAGCTGCTCTTGCAGAAGAGAAGCGCAAGGAGGGGGAATTGCAAAGAAAAATGGAAGAGGAACAGGTAACTGCTCAGAAAATTTAGAACGTGTATAGAGGGCACCTATACTTGTCTTTGATTAAACTGTGTCTCATTAATAAGTTTTATATCTGGTCAACATTTTTCTTGCAAAGTTTGTTAGGTTAATTATTGGCCATAGCTCTTGATGCTATGTTTTGTCTTTATGGAGTTAGTTTGAGACGAACAAAAACGCATTGGAGGAACTTTATCCAGAGACTTCTAACGGATTGGACTATTGCTAATAACTAATTTAAGACCATAACCACATGGATTATGGAAAGTACTCGTGTCCTGCCGTTATCAAGAAAGACCAAAATAACCATAACTAGGAAAACATTAGACATCCCAATTAAAAAAAAGAAATTCACTAGGTTACTAGCATAACTGAAAGTATAAAATTCAGCCTAAACTTGTTTCGGATTGCTACAAATCCTGCCATATATTAAGTACCTAATTCCTCTTCTTATTAAGCAAACATATCTTATTATTCTTACATTTGATAAAATTTGTCCTCGGGTCTTTTGGGTTTTGCAAAATTTCAAGTCTTAACTGTTTGTGCTTCGTTGCATGACGCACGAGACTTTCAATCTTGGGATTTTATTTTCATTTCAAAAAGTCCTTAGAAGCAAGCAAATAAACAATGACCCGATCTCAATTAAGATTCTGTAGCTTGCATTCAAGCTCTTCTATTAGGGAGATTGTGATTCCATCTGCATGTTTCTTACTAAAAATTCTTCAAAATGACATGAAATTGGATCAGTGTTTCAATACACACGTTTTATCACTTGCCAGGAAATTGAGAGAGAATTAGCAGCCAAAGAAGCTTCCCTCCCTCAGGAACCAACATCAGATGATGAGAATGCTGTTACTCTTCTTGTGCGAATGCCTGATGGCAGTAGGAGAGGTCGGAGATTTCTCAAGTCAGACAAGCTTCAGGTATAGATGTGGTCAACATTTGATTTGCAACGATCCAGTGGTTTATGATCTGACTTGAGTTGATTGTTGTTTATTTGCAGTATCTTTTTGACTTCATTGATGTTGGCAGAGGGATCAAACCTGGCAGTTACAGATTGGTAAAATTCTTTCATTCCCTTCTTATCATGCACCATCTGATATGCTTTTCTGTTAATTCTTAAGCAGACTGCCTTACACTGATATCTGTAGGCGCCAAAATCTCTTGACGAAGTGGCCCCCACCTCCCACCCCAAAAAAAGAGTAGCACAAGCATGTTTGGCTTAGTTTTAAAACTTTACTTATAAGCAAATAAGTAAATTTTAAATGACCTTAATTTTGGTGATCTAAATTTGAGTGACTAAGCCCTTGTTTGGCTCACATTATAATGAGAAATTGGGAAATTTTATTTTGGAATAATAAATTTTTATTTTTTAAATGTGGTTAGAAAAGAAGAAAAAGTTTTGGATTTACGATAATATTATTTTATTGGAGAACATGTGGTTGATTAAAAGAGAGATTAATTATAATTTTAATGGGAGCCAGTCAAACAGGGCTAAGTTACTTCTTCGACAGTGAGATAAGAGTTAATTTCAAAATTAAGCCCCTGTTTGACACTCATTCTCATTCTTTTTCTCTTTCTTCATTTCAACCACACATTCTCTCAATAAAATAATATTACACACAAATCTAAAACTTTTCGTAACTTTTTCACCACACATTCTCCCATCAATCACTATTTAAAAAATTAAAATCTCAAAAGAATGGGTGTCAAACACCCACTAAGTAAATTCTTTATTATGAGAAGTAATTAATCTAAAATTCTTTAGGAAAAAAAAGTTGCTTAAATGCTTGTGATTGTGTTTATGAATGACTTGTGTTGTTGAAAGCCTCTCTTGAAATCTGTAGATAATTAATCTTAATTTACCAAAGGCCTTTGCAATTGAGATGAGCGATAATTTCAAAATTGAGTAAATTCTTTATTATGAGGAGTAATTAATTTAAACTTCTTTAGAAACAAAAAAGATGCTTAAATGCTTGTGATCGTGTGTATGAATGACTTGTGTTGTGGAAGAGCCTCTCTTGAAATCTGTAGATAATTAATCTTAATTTACATCTGCTTTCGTTCATCTGATATGCACGCCACATAAACAAATATGTGAATCGGCTTTCCTTCATCAGAGATACACATCACATAAATAAATGGGAAATGTTTTTGACTAGTCATTTTTTTGGGGGGACCAAAATGAAATCTGTCTCTTGCTGAAAACTTCATTATATTCCTATTTAGTCATGCAAAATGATTCTAGGTCCCTTTATTAAAATGTCCTCTAGGCTCTCATCAACTCTGCTAGATTGACAAGAATGCCTAGACGGATTCAAATTTGTGCAGAAAAAAGGAGACTTCATTATATTCCTATTTAGTCATGCAAAATGATTCTAGGGCCCTTTTATTAAAATGTCCTCTAGGCTCTCATCAACTCTGCTAGAATGACAAGAATGCCTAGACGGATTCAAATTTGTGCAGAAAAAAGGAGAGTATCTAAAGAGACTAGAAATTCTTAACTTTTGTCAAGTTTGACAAGAATGCTTAGATCATTTGAAACTTATGCAAATAGGAACTACTGAACCTTTTAGACTAACAAATGACGTGGCAGCAACTATGTGAACCGGATTGGGATCTATCACTTATTTGACGAGAATGTTTAGATAGTTCGAAATTCGTGCAAAAGGGGAGAATTTGGCAACACTTTTGAAGACAAAAGGGGAAATTTTCTCTGAATTTTCTTTTATTTATTTAACATAAATATGGGTAAATGAAATAGGGTGAATACCATATAGTGTTGTGTTTCAGCTATTCTGATTGTTCAAAACGGTTTTCCCATGTGCAGGTGAGGCCATACCCTCGACGTGCTTTTAGTGATGGAGAGTGTAACTCGACTCTCAGCGAATTGGGTTTGACCAGCAAGCAAGAAGCCTTGTTTCTGGAGTCAATATAGCATGTTTATCTTGTGAACTTGTTAGAAAACCATAGGTTAAAATCTTCTATTCTAAGGTCGGGATTGTGGGTTTGTTGTTTTGATCAGGATGGACTATGACATGATTGATGAAGATAATTTGGCATACCTATCACTACCAAAAATTGTGTCCATGGCGTCCCGACGTTTCTGGGGGAATGATCTTTATATCAAGAAAATATTCGATTGGTACATTGGAAACCTATTAGACTGCACTTGAAAGTTCTGCTTCTCCAAAATTGGATTCATTTTAATGCGTATGCCTGGAAAAGTGATCAAAAGGGTGTTTTGCCCATTTTGTTGCGTTCTATTGTATTCTGCATTTTTGAGTAGTGGTTTGCTTGTGATTTTGCCTCTATTGAAATACTCATTTAGGTTCAATAGGTGTTACAAAGTTAAATAATTCAAAACGACACATTTGGTATTTCTTTTTTAACAGCGTCTCGATCTCTAAATTCTCAGTGGGCCTATCTTGAGTTCTTGAGTTACAATGAAAAAGGTTTAGTGCATAATAGTCCATGGGATTGGAAAATATAGTTAACGATGTTTTAGTTTTTCTATTTTTTCAGTATTGTTCAATTTACATTATCAAGCATGTCACTAGGTTAAGGGTAAGGGAAAAAGGTATACTGAAGATGAAATTTTTCTTATTATAGAGTTCGCTTTGTTTGTGTTTAATAAAAAGTTATTAATAAATTTATATATATATGGTTAAAGTTAAAACAGTAATTTTAATCATAAATTTTTAATTATTTTTTGTTCACACGTTTTATGAGATACATTAATATTTTTTGTAAAAAATTATTAATAATTTTAAACTCAAAGAGGCATCTTATTATATAATTGAGGGTTAAATTCATTAATGATCATTCAGTTTTATACTTAGTGTCGTCATGATCGCTCAATTTGATTTTGTTCATCATGGTTACTCAACTTTATATTTACTGTTATCATAGCCATCCAATTTAGCCCTTGTTTGACACCCATTTTGGGTAAAAAAAGGTTTTGAAATAGTGATTGATGGAAGATTGTGTGGTTAAAAAGTAAGGAAAATTTTTGGGTTTATGTGTAATATTATTTTATTGATAGAATGTGTGGTTGAAATGAAGAATGAGAAATAGAATGAGAAAAAAAATGGATTTCAAACAGGGGCTTATTAAGATAACTAGCTATAATTGTAATGAATCTCCTGTCTCCTGTCTCCTTCAAATTTAATTAACATACTGTTTGACACCCATTTTGGGTTGAATTTTTTTTTTGGAATAGTGATTGATGGAAGATTGTGTGGTTAAAAAGTAAGGAAAATTTTTGGGTTTATGTGTAATATTATTTTATTGATAGAATGTGTGGTTGAAATGAAAAATGAGAAAAAAATTAAGTGTTCATGGTGACACTAACTATAAAATTGGATGGTCATAATTAAACAAAATTAAATTGAGTGACCATCGTAACATCGGGTATAAGGTTGGGTGGGCCATTGGTGGATTTAACCTTGCAACTGAAGATACGTTTGTTTAGGACTCAAACCTTGATACTAATTCATAACGATCAAAGTCTAAATGTATCCACAACTATCAATGTCTAATTGTGATCCTATTAATATTATATTAAGAAAATTATTGTGTTAACTAGTCAAAAGCACGTGTAAGACACGTGTCATGATGTAGTTGAGTACGTAATAGCGTAAGTATTAAAAAAATATGTATTTCAAACATTAGTTACATAAAATTTTCTTATAAGTTGCTAAATGTTTCGAGGCAACATTAAAAATCACACCCACAGTTATCGAAGAAATCGAGGCTCACCTTCCACCACAGCCTACCGTTATCGAAAAATATTTTCTCACCAATTCCNCTTATAAGTTGCTAAATGTTTCGAGGCAACATTAAAAATCACACCCACAGTTATCGAAGAAATCGAGGCTCACCTTCCACCACAGCCTACCGTTATCGAAAAATATTTTCTCACCAATTCCCGATAGAACAATCATTATCATTTACTTTATAAACCTCTAATCAATTTTAAAACAAAAGAATAGGGAAAAAAACTAAAAATAAATAACTAATAAACACAAAGAAATTAAAAAAAAAACTAATCAAACGTTAAAAAAAAAAAAAAAAGCTTATCCGAGCCAAGCCATAAAGCAATTTTTATATTTTAACTTAATCGACAATATATTTATTATTATCACATTTTAAGTTTTTTTTAAAAAAATTTGAAATCGATCCAAATGGATATTCATATCTTGAAATATCGAATCAAACGAAAAATTTTGATATTTAAAATTTATCTATCATAAATTTATCATGGCCGCACTTCAACATTTCCAATAAATTTTAAATCGCTTAAAACGAATATCTGTAACTTAAAATACTAAATCAAACGTAAAAAAGAAAAGGAAAAAAAAAGTTAGCCGAGGCTGTAAAAAAAAAAAAAAAAAAAACTTAGTTGAGCCGAGCCATAAAGCCATTCGGCTCGGCTCGGCTCGGCTCACGTCTTATGAGCAGTAACACCTACAATTCACTCTTTTATTTATTTAAGATTAAGATTAGGATAAGCCCTTGTTTGAACCTTATTTTGTCAAACATTCATTTTATTTTTCTTTAAACTCATTTTCAACCGTATTTTTTTCAATAAAATAATTTTACATGTAGATCGAAAACAAATTCTTATTTTTTAACCATATAATCTTTAAAAAAAAAAAAAAAAACTCTTTCAATATACATTTTTCCCCGTAATGAGCTCAAACAAGGGCTAACTCTTTATTTGGTGGGAATTAAAATCAAAAATTTAATCTAAGTCAAGTCAATAATTAATGGCCGCACTTCAACATTTCCAACAAATTTTAAATCGCTTAAAACGAATATCTGTAACTTAAAATACTAAATCAAACGTAAAAAAAGAAAAGGAAAAAAAAAAGTTAGCCGAGGCTGTTAAAAAAAAAAAAAAAAAACTTAGTTGAGCCGAGCCATAAAGCCATTCGGCTCGGCTCGGCTCGACTCACGTCTTATGAACAGTAACACCCACAATTCACTCTTTTATTTATTTAAGATTAAGAATAGGATAAGCCCTTGTTTGAACCTTATTTTGTCAAACATTCATTTTATTTTTCTTTAAACTTATTTTCAACCGCATTTTTTTCAATAAAATAATTTTACATGTAGATCGAAAACAAATTCTTATTTTTTAACCATATAATCTTTCAAAAAAAAAAAACTCTTTCAATATACATTTTTCCCCGTAATGAGCTCAAACAAGGGCTAACTCTTTATTTGGTGGGAATTAAAATCAAAATTTTAATCTAAGTCAAGTCAATAATTAATTTTAATTATATATTTTATGGAATGCACAACTTTTCAATCATGTTTTACATCAATTTTTATCAAAATCTACTAAAAATTGATTTTAATGTCTATCAAATAAAGGCTAGCAATCTTTTTGGTGTAAAATCATTATTTCATCATTTTGGTTGAATTCTGTCTCTAGCTAGAATACAACTTTCTAATGGATTCTTGATTGTACATTAGTCCTACAATGCATGTTATGTTACCATAATCTCTCCGAATATGCAATTGAGTACAGTGGCTAAATCTCATTTTTCTATAAAATTGATTTTATGTTACCATAATCTCTCCGAATATGCAATTGAGTACATGGCTAAATCTCATTTTTCTATAAAATTGATTTACTTTTATTCTTTTCACCTGGCTTAGGAGCACAAGGCGTGCTCCAGCATCACCATACGTATGACATTACCAAGAATTGCAGATGGAGTGAATTGCATATCGACATGACACAGACGAGACGTTGAAGATGATAGCAATTGTGATCGAGTTGCTTTCCCTACTTGAATAGAAAGGGAGAATCGCCCAACTAATACCCCTTTTTTTTATAAATGATCTTTCAAACGAAGACGCATTTCTTACCAACTTTCATCAAAATTAAGTACTAGATGGAAGAAACCATTAACAAGGAGTACCGTTTATTCCTACACGATAAAACCACTCACTGTATTTAATACTATACATGCTTGTAATCACAATCAAATTAATTTACCGCAAAAATCATCATTATTGGCATAATCTCAAATAAATTAGCCATGTATGACATGCCATTTTTTACCAAATGCAATCCTAATCAGTTTAATTGGCCCATAATTGACAAACTAATCATAAACAACTAATATAAGCAATTATTCTTAGTTCTGAATCTCTAACCTTATCCATTAACCAATAACAATAGTACACGAATGATATATACCACCAGTAGTAGGAGATTTAAAGATTGATGCATAAAATAAAATTTTATTTGATTAAAAATCATATAAAGCAGATGATATTTTGGTCATTTGTATGTAATAAAACATGCATAAAACATGAATTTTATAAATTCTCAAATAAAGGCGTGCTCCAGCATCACCATACGTCTGACATTACCAAGAATTGCAGATGGAGTGAATTGCATATCGACATGACACAGACGAGACGTTGAAGATGATAGCAATTGTGATCGAGTTGCTTTTCCTACTTCAATAGAAAGGGAGAATCGCCCAACTAATACCCCTTTTTTTATAAATGATCTTTCAAACGGAAGACGCATTTCTTACCAACTTTCATCAAAATTAAGTACTAGATAGAAGAAACCATTAACAAGGAGTACCATTTATTCCTACACGATAAAACCACTCACTGTATTTAATACTATACATGCTTGTAATCACAATCAAATTAATTTACAGCGAAAATCATCATTATTGGCATAATCTCAAATAAATTAGCCATGTATGATATGCCATTTTTTACCAAATGCAATCCTAATCAGTTTAGTTAGCCCATAATTGACAAACTAATCATAAACAACTAATATAAGCAATTATTCTTAGTTCTGAATCTCTAACCTTATCCATTAACCAATAACAATAGTACACGAATGATATATACCACCAGTAGTAGGAGATTTAAGGATTGATGCATAAAATAAAATTTTATTTGATTAAAAATCATATAAAGCAGATGATATTTTAGTCATTTATACGTAATAAAACATGCATTATGAATTTTATAAATTCTCAAATAAAATTAAATAAATTTTATCATCGCATAAATAGGCATAAAAATCATAATCAG
>CAIGRN010135912.1:0-19662 GCA_903798345.1 Fraxinus anomala
AGTGTGTGTTTATCTCCCATTATTGTAGAAAAAATTGAGTAATGAATATGGAGAATATGTGGTTGAAATTAAAAGTAACTTTATTGGTTTGTGTGTAGAATATGTTATTGGGTGAATGTGTGGTTGAGAATCTTTCTATAGCAAATAATGTTTTGGAATAATGGGAGACAAACGGGGCCATAATTTCATATATGGCCTTGCTATATTTTTCAACACAACTACAATAGAAAAGAACATCCCCTTTACTACCCAGTTCTAACTCATCTTCCTGCTTGAAGGTTCAGCCTATTAATTCTGAGTTACCTTGGCGTGGGCGAACTCTAATCAAGCCACATACGAATATTCTCACCACTACAATAGGTCTCTTTATGGGACAATAATGAAATTGAAGTTTGGTGGCCGCCTGGGAAAAAATGTACAACGGCTAGTCTTGTATAGTTGGCCGTGTCAATCTATACCCTTTTGTGGCCATGGCCATCCAAGTGATTTTCAAAAGGCAAGCGTGAATGAATTTAGCCTCGAACTACACATTCATAAATAAATAATTCAGTTTAAACAGACATCATCAGTAAGTATAGACACATTACATATACCAATTGCAAAACGTGAGAGTGTATTCAAACTAAAATTATTTCATTGGAAAATCAATTTGTTAAGTAGCATAATACATCCAAAGCAAACCTGCAAGAATCAACATTCTTTCACTCCATGGTCAAGTAAAATGTCATCTCAGCATTCCTTCATGTCTATGTCTATACGTACAACATAAACTATTTGTTAAATATCGAAAATATTTGCTTGGTCAAAGACAAATACACAACTGATATCTCAGTATCACAAATGACATTAGCCTTGATCGCTCCCTACAGATTAACCTTACTGTTACCTATATACCAAAAACTGCAACATCCAGGCATTTGCTAAATTTTCATTTCATTGAACGGACTAGATAAAAAAAGACAAGAAATAACAAAAAAGTTTGATAATTAGTCTGCATACTCGTGGCTTGTTCTGGGTTAAGTACAGCAATTGATTTCTTGTTTTACTTTCTTTACCAAAAGTACTTCCAATGCGTGTCCTCACCTACACGAAACAGATAACAGTTACAACTAAACATCCATAAAATATTAATCAAACTAAGACCCTTACAATATAACAGGAATTTGAGGTCACGTGAAAAAGAATGAATTACAAAACCTTGAATAGTTCAGCCGAAAAACCTAGTCCCTCCAACATGCTGTCAAATTATCTTGAAGCAATTGCAAACAGTGACGAATCTTGGATCTTGAGTGAGCACAGACAGCTATTGACCATTAACCGTAATAAAATATTAAATATTAAATATATCAATTACTTTGCTAAAATTGAACATGTATAATTTTGTTATATTTCTTGTCAATATTCATCAAATGACGTAGTTGCCAAGTATTGCACAATTCAAAAGAAGAGCGCTAGTTTTGTTATATTTAGTGTCAAGATTCATCAAGTCTCATGATGGTCAAACTTTCCATAATTTAAAGGACACAATTTTGAATCCTCCCTATTACATTAGTTTTGGTAAAAAAATATTAAACTAGAATAATTGCACAATAAATTGCTTTGGTAGAAATTCAATCAATTGATTTCAAATTTGAAAATGGATGCTCTAACCAAATGAGTTAAAATAGATGTTTAAAAACAAAATGAATTACCAGGTATATTATCCTAAAAATTTGTCTATTGTCACCAAAAAAATTTGCTCCCGATGGATCACAACTGATTGCAAGACCCATAACATTTACATAATCCCTCACTGGGATTGTCGTTGCTTGTTCATGCACGTAATTAAGCTCCTGAAAGTCCCCAAAAAGTAAAATCCATTCGCATACTTGGCTCACCTAGTGAATTCGCAGTTCCGTCACTGGCGTTGGCTTGCAATATGGGGCTAGTAGTCATATTCAATAATATTTTTAATGTACTAAAATGTCATATGATCCCATAAAAACCAAGTAGAAACACAGAGTTGATTTTTCTCAAAGACACTTGCTTAACATAGAAAGTAATGAAATACAAAAAACAAGAATAGTCGTTCGATTTATCTTCTTCATCCATTTATTTATTCAATTTTTTCAGGTGGAGATAAGGGGAAGGAGTAAATTCTTGTCAGCCTTAGCAACTTCCTATAAGCAAATTACAAAATAGGTATCCTTTCTCGGAGAAGGGAAGCTATTCATTAGTGAAATAAAAGGGGGTTGACCCCATCAACTACAATGGCGTAGCGGCTCAATGCGGATGAAAACGAGCTTTGTAGAGAACTTAGAATTGAGATTCGTAAAAGGCATTGGACATTCGACACGATAAGCTTTACAATGATAAAGTATATGCCTTGGGATAGCTCATAGCTTTATATCAATCACGATGCTAGTTTTTCTGTGAATTGGTTCCCAAGCATCGATATTCGTCACTAGTTTCCCTCTGCCCCTTTTTGGTATATTTTGGCCCAATTGACCTTGTTTTAATGGTATATAATCCTAAATATGATATATATGATGATTCTTGATCGTTTTGAATTTCAAGTGAATGCTATATACGAGATGTGGAGGAGGAACGAAGTCGTAAAGGCTCTCAAGGCAAGGAGGGAGGTAAGTAACGGTTCAACCACAATGTGAAAGTATTTATACTATAACATTATCCCATGTGAAGTGTAAGGTGTATTGTTGGTGCAATGTATATGGAATATGATACTATTGTTGGATATTTGTGAACGGCTGTATTATGGATATGATTCCATTAAGATATCATTGTTTTTTGTACATGCATATCCATTTCAAGAGTCTTGTCATATGCCATTACGAATTATGTATGGTGCATGAGATATATTGTGTACTTGAACATAATAAATTGAGCAAAATGATAATTTCGAATCTAATGAAATTTTCCATATATATGACCCTATTGTGTTCCCTATAGATATTTGACACCAAAACATTCAAGAGAATAACTGATGAAGACATGAGCCCAAACATACTTCCACTTCCAAGGTAGCCCTATCGACCAATTGGATAAGAGATTGACAATAATTAATGTCGAATCATTTTTTCCCTTTTTAAGTAGTTTGTGTTGCATAGTTTGGTAATTTGCCATTAAAACAATGTTGCTCTGGTACAATATGGTTTAATTCCATCTGAAAATAAGTATAGATGCAAAATGTCAGAAGAATACATTAATAAAATAGTAGAGATTTTGCTAAAATGATAAGAAAATGACACAACTTCATCAACGACGGTATCTATCTAGTAAGTCGTGTTTTCAATTTTGATGCATTTTCGTACAAATCATTCTCGACATTTTCAAATTCATATGCAATCTTGATTAATGTTCCGAAATACGTGTTGGAGAATGGCTTAAATATGGGGCTGTTTTGACATTTTTTTGTGGGAGCTGTTTCTTCGTTATGGAGATCGAAGTAAATTCATATTCATATCGAAATCATATATTTAGGCGTAAAATTATTTTATTGGTAAAATGAGTAGTTGTAAATGACTTTGAAGGAAAATGAGTTTTCAAATAATGGGACTCAAACAAAGACTATCGTGGATCGGCCGTGACTCTGTAACAATAAATATTATAAGTGATGGCGGGAACAATCACAATGATAGTAGAATAGGTGGCAAAATATCTATAACCCATTGTATTACAAGTGATGGGAGTGCTGATGATGACGGTGACGATGGTGGTGGAAATAGGGATGATGAAATATGTGTAACATAATTTTACAATATGTAACACGATCAAAATTTATTGATCATATTCTGAGTAAAAAATTGTATTTTGGGATTTAAAAAATTAAAAGAAAGTATAGAATTATTAAACTTTTTAAAGGTATTCGTGAATTGTTTACTTACTTAAATACTTGGTGATGTAAGTAATCACTCATTAGATTGAACAAGTCTAAAGAAGAAATATTTGCGAGTTTGTCATTAGCTCCAAAGACCATTTCAAGCAAGTTGATTGAACAATATTAGACACAAATAAAAAGAAAAATATTTTTCCAATTATCGAATTCTATTGTGTTTAGTCTTTTGTGTCATATAAGATCATACCATGGGACACTTGGGTGAAATGTTAAACATTAACAAGGAAATAAGTTAAAAATCTTGAGTAGGTCATTTAATTAACCACACTTGAATCAAAAGTCGACTATGCTACGAGTTGTGAATAGAATTACACTTTTTACTTTTGGAAAATTGGCAAAGTTTATTTGGTGCCAATATATCTACATTTACCATATATTAAAAGGGAGAACTGAAGATAATTTTTTGAATACCCAATTTACCCTTATATATTTAGCTATATACCTGATATGCTCTTATTTAATTTTAGTTTTGTTAATAATTAATTAATAACATTAATTCCGTACATATTTAACTATATGTCCAATCTACCCTGATTTAATTTTAGTTGTGTTAATAATTAATTAATATCATTAATACAATTTATTCAACATGAAATTTAAAAAAAAAAAATTCTTTTCCATTTGTCAATAATTCCCTAAATTAATCTTTTTAATATTATATTAATTTTTATTAATAGCTTTTATTATAAAAATATAACTTAAATTTCTTCCCTTGATTGAATTAGTCAGTTTAAAAAAATAACATCCATATTTCCTTATTTAAATGGATCTTTCATTTAGTTGTTTCACACATATCCTAACAACTAAATAATATAATTTAATATAATAAAATTAATCCATACATAATGTTACTATATAATTTGATAAAAATTTATTTATATTATATTTACCCTTGTTTAAAAGTTGTTTTAATTGATAGTTACATATGAATACTCATGATACCTAAGTATAGATAAAAATGGAATATCAAATGATAAGATAATTATATTCCCATTAAAACTTTTATTGGATATACACAATTATAACTGCAATAAATATTTATAATATTTGCTCATTTTCATACTTAAGTCCTCAATTATTTTTCGTTATATTCTTATCATTATATGAAACTAATTAAATTATTATAACATTATAATATGTATTGAAATTCTAAATTATCCACATACAACGTTAACAGATTAAAATTTTCAATATATAGAGAGAACGTACAATGAAGGAAAATGGAGAGAGTCTATTGAGGCTATTTTTTTAATTGAATTGGTTTGGTTACTAATATAATTCAGTCTCGAAAGATATTTTAGTAAATTATGTTTTTTATGGTTTGTACATTAATTTAAAAAAAATTTAACAATTGCTTTAATTGTTCAATTGAATATTGTTTTCAAAATTTTTAATTATTATAATGTTAAATAAATTAAATTAATAAACTCTCATTTTTAATCGAGTTTTTTTCTTTATAAATTTGAGGCGGACTAATGAAACAATAAAATATATATTTTTTTGTATTTCTTACCAAATTTAATTTGTTGAAAATGAATAAAATAAAAAAGTATTGTAATGACTGTAGCCCATATTGTATGAACTAACCACGTAATGTATTACTGAGATATACCATTATTTTAAGCTCAATTATTAAAAAAAAAAAAAAAGGAAAGATCATTTTGGAATGCAAGCATTTGAAATCTAAAGCCATGTTTGATTTGTGTTTCAGTTTTGAATTTTGAGTTCATTTTCAATATTCTGTTTTGAGAGTCAACTTTAAGATTACTAAAAACACGTTTGATTTGTAATTTTGAAAATTTAATTCTCGAAACAGAAAACTAGAAAAGACGTTTGGTTTGAAATTCGAAAAATTATTTTATGACATTTTATTTAATGAAATTTGATTATTCAATAAAATAGAACTATTTTATGAATATTATTAAGTAATATATACATTTTATAGTTGGTCAATTTTACAATATTTTTTTAGCTACAGAAGTAAAATAAATACATATAATAAATTGAGTTCAAAATATAGGAAATAAAAAATAAAAATTCAAGAGAAAATAATTTCCAATACGTCTTTGTTTTTCAATGACTATTAATAAGGCACAAGGACAAACGTTGCCTACGGTTGGAATATACATTCCTACATATGTATTATCTCATAGGAAACTATATGTCGCACTTTCTTGCGGACTTTCAATTCAAATAACAAATATTTGGTAAATGTAGGAAAAATAAATAAAGAAGAAGAAAAGTTGTAAGACGTTGACAAAAAATGTTGTGTACAAAGAAGAGTTATATATTGTAATCAAATTATTGCATTTCAGTTTATTCAATATTTTCACATTATATACATAATTTCATATAAAAAAATTATTCATGTATTTTTTTTTTTTTTAACAATTTAAATTTTTCTTTAATAATATCAATTACTTTCAAAAACTGTATCAGTACTTAAAACATATCACGTATATCATTCATCATATACATAAGGCATGAATGCAAGTGCTTACTACTAGTTAGTATAAAGTGAGTAAAAAAAATTAAAATACACAACTTTCTGACTGGGCCTGAAAAATATTTTGATATTTTAGATTCCTTTTTTATTTTAAAAAATGACTTGTGAGTGCAAACACTCTAATCAAGCCAAGCCAAACCTAACTCAACTAGCCATCAAAGACTTTCAAGGGAATAAGAAAAGACATTTAACCATTAATAAAAAATGGAAGAAAATGACTTTAATGCTTTTTTTTTCATATCTAGGAGCATCTCTAAAAAACTTTCTTCTTTTAAACAGTGCATTTTACAATTTAATGAGTATCTATAAATTTAGAGAGTACAAAAAATTTAAATAATCCAATAGTCTCTTTATCTTTAATACTTAATTTTAGCACACTTGATGTGTTTTTTTTTTTTTTTTTCTCCCTATCATTATTTTCTTCAATTTCCCTCTAAATTAATATTATCTCTCTATTTTCTTTGTATATACTATTTAGTTTGTTCAATATATGAAGTATTGAAAATTGGAATATTTTTAATGTATTTAATTATATGGAGTGAGCTTGACTCTTCAAATTTGGAGAAGTCAAACACATTTTTTACTTTAAAATGTTAATTTGAAAAGTTCTTTAAGCATATTTTTAAGAGTTATCTATTTAAAATAAAGAGTATTTCACTTTTAAAGAGTTTTTTGAAAATACTCTAATGACTTATTTTCTCTATGTGCAATTGAATAAATTGTTTATAAGTTTCTTATTTCCTACTTAATTATTATTAGAGAAAAGTAATTTGTACAACGTTTTTTTACAATATTATTGACAATGTTGGTAAGTGATAAAAAACGTTTTGCTTGGAATGAGAAATTATTTTATAAAAGGTTCATTGACAACATGACATGTGGCATGTTGTCAAAAATATTATTGTCAAAAATATTATACACTAACGAAGACGATTGATTGAAAACTGGTGGTCTTGGAAGAATTTGGTGTGTTTGGCATGAAATAATCTATTTTATGATCTTGTGATATGACTGCAGAGCTAGGTCAAAGGTTGCTAATTCTTCGTCTCAACCTAATTTTATGGTGCTTGAAATGAGTGATGTTACCTGTCTTTGACTAAACTCAATATTCTAGTATTTATTTGTATTTTTTATTATAAATTTGTGTTTTAGAAAAACAAAGGTCTTGTCCAAGTCCAATTTTGGGGGGAAAAATAACACCTGTTTGATGACATTATTCTTTCATATTTTAAATAGTAATTTGATGAAAAATATGTGAATAAAAAATTTAAAAAAATTAAATTTACGTATAATATTATTTTAGTCATGTTTGGTGGATATTAAAATTTGATTTTTAGTAGATTTTTAGAGAAATTGATGAAATGTGCAGTTGAAAAAGTTATGGGACCCATAAAATATATGGTTAAAATTTGTTGTTGACTTTGACTTAAATTAAAATCTGAATTTTAGTTGTACCAAACATATGCTTTATTAAAGAATGTGTGGTTGAAAATAAGAGAGAGAAAAATATATTTTTAGAAGAATATGTACCAAACATGGTGTAAATTTTGAAATAGTGATTTTTTGAAAAATGTGTAATTAAAAATAGAAAAAAAATTTGAACTTACATGTAAAATTATTTTATGAGAGCTTCAATAAAAAATGGAACTCAAACATAGGTTAAGCCTATGTTTACATTGTGGGTAAAAGATAGATTTTCAGGGAATTTTGATAAAAGTTGGTAAAATGTGTAGTTGAAGTTTGTGGATCTCCTAAAGTGTTATTAAGAATGAGTGTAGAAAAAATGAATTTTAAGAAATGAGTGGCCAAACATGGATTAAATATGTACGTCCTCCATTTACAGAGACTTGGTCACTTTAGAATTAGAATTATGCTATGTGTTCATAAATGTACACATAGCATTTGACATAAAGGTCACATGGCGGCCCCTATTGAGGGTGGTCTTTATGTCATCTCTTATGAATCATGTTATGTACACATAGTATGATCCTTAAAATTAAGCTCTTTTACCCAAAAGAATTTTGACACTTTCATTGACCGACACTCATATGCTTGTGAGATTCGCGTTTATAAAAAAATCCCTAATAACTAATAAGTGCTCCCTCTATTATAAGTGTACTTTCAAACTTCCTTGGTAGCATAGCATGATTCGTCACATTATACTACAGTTGAACAAGAAATCATAATTACATCTACTATTTTAATGGTAAGTTTTGGACACTAATAGAAAGTTCATTTAAATAATTGCTGTTGTAGTACAAACAATTAGCATGAAATTCCGAACTTTAAAACTCAGATTCAAAAAAAAAAAAAAAAACTCGACCCTTAATCAATTTTGTTAGATGCATCTTGTCTCTAATTATGTATCCAATAAAATACGATGTATTGTCATAGACATGACTTAGGAATTTTTTGGTCTCTGTTTCATTGTTTTAAAAACCCTAAAATTCCATACTTCAAAGGATCTAGAGATGTTGTGGGGAAGAAGGAGCCAATGGGATGATTGCTAGGATAATTAAACGTCTCGTAAATCATTGTACATGCTTCGAGGATTGTTGCGATGAAAATGCCCTAGTAAATGAGTAGATTGTCAAATATTTGTATTTAGACATATTACGTGGTTCGTGGGCTCTATCTATGGAGAATTAGATGTATGGATCAACAAATATTGGTGTTTTAAGTCAATTTAGATGTGTAAAACGAATCGAATCGTTTATAATAAAGAAAGAATAAAATTTAAAGTATCCCCAAAAGTCTAGGTAATTAGTGAGTCTATCTAGATAATCTCGTACCAGAAAACATATGTCGTCCTTTGATATCATTAATTAATCGAAGTTTCTTTGCCTCTTCATATTTTAATTACATTTTTTCTTAACTAAATTATTTTGAAAGGTCCCTTAAGAAACATTGTGTTCTGCTCAAGATTAATTTATCCGTTGGCATGTGCTAGGCTCCAACTTTGATCTCCCAATTCGTACTCCAAGACGTGTGGGCCTGTTTCACCCCTAAGGCTAAATTCTTGCTTATAGTTTTACAGGTATCCTCAATTAAGATTTTGATAGATTTTAAAATATTATAAATCCTAACGAATTTTATGGATTTGAATAAATTTTCACAAATTCTATAAGAATCTCATTAAATATAGTGAAATTTTAAATGTTTTGATTATGTATTTTTAAGCTTGAAATTCATGTAAATCTTTTAAAATCTTTATAAATCCATTAGTTATCGAGGATATCTAAATTTTAAAAGATTTCATCAAATTTCATTAAAATCTTAATTGAGAACACTTAAATTTAGAAAACAAAATTAAAATCTATCACAATCTCAATGGAGCACAGGGTCATGTTTGATGATCGTGTTAATGATCTTGCCAATATGTGTGTATGAGGTAGCTTCATGTTTTAAATTATTTAAGCCTTTTTTTTTATCATAAAAGATCGAAAATGTTTAAAATCTCATGTATAATTGAAAAGTCGAAAGTACATACTTAACAAGAAATCCATTGGAACTTTGAAACTAATGGGAGAATTAAAGATATGCTCCCCAACATTTGATGAAATAAGCACCTAAATTTCAAGTTAAATAAATCTGGCATCAGAATCTTCAGCTTTTCACTTTGATGAAGACGAATCCCTACCGAAGGAAACAACACTTTCTATTATAGCGACATGGTTCACATTTCTCTCCACCCCAAGACCGGGGTTCAGGTTCCAAAAGGTGTGGAGCGACGTGGAGGTGGAAACTGTGGTGACGACTGAAAGATTTTCTTCTTTTCTCGTATATCCTCCCCAAGACTTAAAAACTTAAAAGTAGTACTGTAAATTAGGGGCCCAAAGAATTTTATTTTCATACTCTAATTGGAAGAATAATCAAAATAATCTAGAAAGTTGACAGATACAATTAGTCTAGAGAAAATATGTTCTCGATTTCACATAGTTGTCAATTGGGTGGGTGGCTTTAATTTAATTAGTCACGCAACTTACTAACTAATTTACTTAATTAGATTTAGAACTTAAATTCAATATCCGGTCTTGAATTTTGGCATTGCACTTTGTCGTACTTCAGCTGAAGTTAAAAATAAAGTCATATTTGGACATTGACGGATTAGAAAGAATAAGAGATAAGAATATGTAATATCTCAATTCAACAATCGAATATATCATTTGATTCTATTAAAGAAATAAAATAAAATGATCAAGCATTTATAAGAATTCTAGTATCATATAATTTATGAGTTTGAGTTCAATGCACCAATTTCTAATGTATATAATATGTTAAATGTACAATATATTAATAACAAAATCAAAACTAAAATATGTAAATTTAGATAAATTTCTCTATTTTTCTGTTTAACTTGACCCCTAGATGTCGTATTTCTCATACGTGTGTGTATATATATATTTTTTTTATAATCACTCGATTCAGACTCAATTCTCAACAATTTAAAAATTTTCAATCAGAACTTAGAAGTTATATATTTTAGTCACGGGTTCACATTAAAAATCTTGATAGTAACTCATGATTATTACAGCATTAAATAGCTTTAAACATATTAATAAGTTCGACGAAATAAGTCCATAAATATATTGTAGTTCACATCTTGTCTCCACCAAATATGATGGATCAGTGCATATAAATTGACCAATCTATTTCCAAAAGGACTACAGGTCTTCAAGACTTCACGAAATGAGAATTTCACAACTATTTTGCCCAATTCTTCACGTTATTTCTTGGAATTTCAATTTTTTTTTTTCGGTCTTTGGTTATAATTACAAATGACCCTCAATAACTCCGAAATTAATTATGTTCGGCAAAATTGTAAATTATTTATAAATGGTCGAACATAATTTCCATTCAGACATTTCAATGAACTCGCAAGTGATATCCACTTCTACAACACTTATTTCTACTTGTTTATAAATTAAATCATTTATGTTCTTCACAAACAATAATATCTGATAATGAAATATGAAAAGAAGAAAATTGCAATAAGACTTCAATTACAATTAATTAAATTGTCCTTTTCCTTTAACCAAGTCCATAGCCCGCCCAGGCAAATTCATCTCAACATGCCAGTCAAAACTACTTCCACAACAATTTTTCCATGTGTAAGTGGAAATTTTTTCTGGGTTAGATTACAACTTGGAAAGTAGTGACATTTTTTTTTGGACATATACGGTGATACTTCATAGAATAATAATTGAAGAGTCGTATTTGATATGCATTACATATATTGGATAACATGCTATTATAAATTTATGTAGAATACTTTTATTTATCAGTTTAATCTACACAAACTCTGTAATTCATTTCAGTAAGAACTTTATTAATAGCAGCTAAAGGGCATTGTTGAGACCATTCAAGAATTTGTACTTAAAAAAAAATCATAAATCCAATGGCATGGGCCAAACGAGCTGACCACCCATACCTACCCCCATGCCCAACACACCCTTAAGTTCTTTGGTTCTTATTTTATCATTATTAAAAAAAAACACGTAACGACTTAGTAGTTAGGGAGTAGAAAAAATAATTTTGTCTCAATATTGGTAACAACCCTCTCCATTGAACACATTTTCTAGCATTCTACTAAGATTTTTTTTCCAAATTTTATATGTTATAAATATTTTACAGATTTATGATGTGTTTGATATGGAGGATTAAATAATATTACGTTAAATTTCATGCTAATTAAGGAAGTAATCGTGGTATGTCATAATAATATGAATTTTACAAGCGATTTTTTTTCGCTTGATGGAACCGATTAAAAACCACAAAATTGCCGGGAAAACAATAATAGGATGGTTGGAAAAGAAAAATACGAGGAAAGAAAATGGGATAAAGACATATTGGGATTTTGGGAAAAAGGGAAAAAAAATGTTGACTGGTTAGTGCAAATTCAATGAGACAATTTCCTCAATTTTATGATGGATGAGTTATTGCAAAATTCTATGAGATACTAGTATGTAATTCACTGGTTAGTGCAAATTTCTCTTTGAATGAACGTCGAGGAGACTTGCCAACAGTTTTGTTGACTTTTAAACTTGATTTGCTAGACTTAAACCAGACTTAGGGTGAAACATGCCCAAACTAGACTTGGATAAAACGTACGTAGTGTTATTGGATTTTTACTCTTTATTTTTAATTATTTTTTAAAATGATATAATATATGACTATTTAAATTTTAAACGTATTATTGGATTTTCTCTTTATTTTTAATTATATTGGAAATATTCTAATATATGACTATTTTAAATTTTAAATTTTCGACAATCGTGTAAACCAATAATTTTGAAAAAAATAATAATATCTCATATAGTCAAATCCTCACCCTCACCCCAACCACAACCCCACCCATGTGCCTATATATTCTCATCTTGTGCAAAACGTTGTTCAAAAATAATATCTCATATAGTGATACCTCACCCCATTTGCCTATATATTCATATTGTTCAAAACATTGTAACTACTAAAAAACCTCCATTATAACATAGAATATTCTCTCTCCTTAACATGGAGCTTTGCTATAGCGACACAACAATTACTTCATCTTCTTCTCCTTCTCCTTCTCCTTCCACTCTTCCTCCACCTCCATTGCCGGTGGCCAGCCCTTGCGCTGCTTGCAAGATATTGCGGCGACGATGTGTAGAAAAATGTGTTTTGGCACCCTATTTTCCTCCAAATGATCCACTCAAGTTCACCACTGCTCATCGTATTTTTGGCGCTAGCAATATAATCAAACTATTGCAGGTATTCTCTCTCTACACACGTGTGTGTGTGTGTGTGTGTGTTATGTTGTATGAATGTATGTTACGCGTGCATGCATACATGTATGTATTAGATCATGATTGACATTTAGAGTGAACTGGTTTATCCATTTAAAGTTTTAAAAAGCTCAAATGAGTAGTCGAATTTCAATATTGATGGTCATGAGTCACATCTTGCAATGACATATTATCAGAAAGAAAAATGTTTTTTGACATCACAAAAATGAATCATCACCCTGTATGGTAACATAGTGACTTTAAGTGATAAGTCCATCTAAATTCAAGAACATGAAATTTTTGATATTGGACATATCATTTAATTTCATCTAAATATGATGATCCATTATCATGATGACAAATAACATTACTCAATTACTCTATGAAAAAATCTCATTTCGACTATATATGAAAATATAATCAATATATAATATTTGAGCAGTTGAATATCTTTCATAAATATTGGCATTTTAAACTGGAACTTCAAGATTCAATAGACATGAACCTTCTTATAATCTCTAGTTCTTTCCAAACGTGCATGTTTGGATGTGTTTATAAATGGTTTGGATAAACATGAGAGAGAGAGAGAGAGAGAGAGAGAGAGAGACTACTAATTAATCAAAAAATGTATAACGTGTATGTATGTGAATTGACTAACAGGAATTGCCGGAAGCTCAAAGAGCTGATGCCGTGAGCAGCATGGTTTACGAAGCGAATGCGAGGCTAAGGGATCCAGTGTACGGAAGTGCTGGAGCAATTTCCCAACTCCAAAACCAAGTTAATGAACTTCAACAACAGCTAGCAGTGGCACAAGCTGAGATTGTGAATATGCAATCTCAAAAAGAAAATCTTATGGCCCTCATTTGCATGGAAAAATGGCACAATATAATTCCACACCAACACCATTCCTATGACAATGATTGCCAAACTAATATGAGCTTCCTAGATGAAAATCTTGGATCATTATGGGAGCATGTTTGGACATAATAATTTTATATCGATTATTCCAATAAATTTGGAGGCAGCCGAGGAAACTCTTTATGGGATGAAAGTAAAATCAAGAATATCAAAGTTAATTTATTGACTTGTATTGTTTTATTAAGTGTCGTGTGAGTTTTTCCTATATGAATTGCAATGAAACTTGAGCGTATGATGTCCGTTTATGGCAACACTCTGAGTTGAATCAAGAATTTCAAAATTGAATTCTTTAGTTGTTGCATTTTACTTGGACTTGTAAACTGTTCACGACGTTTCAATTCTCTCTTCGTTAAACCGTGTATGTCTAGAACCCGTGACATTTTTGTGACCCAATACTTTTTTAAGTTGAATCTAGAGTCAATAGTATTTTACTAGGACTTGTAACTACTCATGAAGTTTTAATTCTCTCTTAAATACATACTCTCTAGTTATTTTTATCAAAGTTCTATAATGTGAAATTTTCGTATATGGATCACAATTTATCAAATGTAATATAAAATAATATGAAAACACAATCTTAAAATTTATATTTAGCCCTTGTTTGATTTTGATGTTTTGAGAAGCGATTTTATGAAAAGTGAGTAGAATGTATGATTGAAAGTTAGGAAAAAATATAGGTTCCCATATAAAATTATTTTATTGAAAGAATGTATGAGTAAAAATGAGTTTGAAAAAAAAAATTGAAAAAATCAAAATCAAACAACGATTTAGTTTTTAATGAAGTAAAGTTGAAAAAACCTCCTCCAACCAAACCGTGTTACCATATCATAACACGAGTGTGTCCAATCGATCATTTGTCATTCATTGAATTTAAAACAACTTTCAGGTCACCTAATGTTTTAAATTAAATTGCCATGTCATTGTCTAAAATCGTTTCCAAGAAACATAGCCCCTATTTTGTTTGATAAAAAATTTTATTTAAGAACATTTTGATAAAAGTTGATAAAATATGTGATTGTGAAGTTATGAGTCTCATAAATATGAAAATAGACAAAATTTTAATTTTTGTCAGTACTATTACCATACTCTCTAATATAACAAATTTGAGACGGACTAAAATTCCATTTTTGGCGAAATTTCAAACATGGTAGATACGGAAGAGTCAAAATTCTACGGCAAAGACTCTGTCTACAAATATCCAATCGTATTGTTTGGTAGTTTTTGAAAGTGATATATTATTCTTTTGTTTTATAAAATGAATAAAATATTGATTATACTTTGAAAAATATGCTTACTTGTTGACTATTCTTTTTATGATCATCTTTAGTCTTAAAAGACCATTTTGAATTGTTTATTACATTACTTTATTTAGCCTTGGTTTGCTTTAATTTAAAAATTTAATAAAAGTTTAATTTCAAATCAACAACTAATTTTAACCATATATTTCATGAAATTCACAAGTTTTATTAATTTTTAACCTCAAATTTCATCATTTTATCAAATTCTACTAAAGATTTAATTTTTAACTACACCAGGGGCTTAGCCACTATTTGATTTAACAAAAAAATTGATAATAATCTAAGTTAAAGTTAACAATTATTTTAGACCTTGTTTGATCTCCATTTCTTTCAAAATACATTTTTCGCTCTCTTCTTTTAAACCATACATTATTCAATAAAATAATATTATACGCAATTCAAAAACTTTTTCTTCATTTTCAACCACACATTTTCCATTAATCTATTATTTCAAAATGCATTCTACTAAAAAAATGGGACTCAAACAGGCACTTAACCACACACTTTATATGATTTACAACTTTTATTAAATTTTTAATCACATTTCATTAACTTTCATTAAAATTTACTAAAACTTTGATTTTTAGCAAAACCAAACAGGGCCACAATATACCTCTTTAAAAAAACTAAAGCCTGTACGACATTTTCCTAACGAGTAGAAAAATTGTAGAGGTCAATTATTTTAATTTTTATTTTTTGTCCTCAATTGTCATGTATTTTCATTTTTATTTTCCAATCAATTCAATCCATTATATCTACACGATCTTATCATGTTAAATGAAAAAAAAAATGATATTTACAAGGGTTATACTTATAGTGTTCATCCTGTTCGATTACTTCAATCAATATCGAACACCTCATAGTATTTTCGAAGCGTTCAAATATTCGATCATTTCTCTTATTCTCTATGATTTCTCTTACACGGCAAGTATTGATATAATACAATTAATAAACCTAACTTGGACAAAAATCATCCATTGTCCATATAATGTTTGCTAATTAGCACACTTGAGTAGACTGATTTGATTGAAACAAAACTAATAATTAAACTATATATATTTTTTCTTTTGAAATCTAATTACCTAATTGTGCTAGAATAAAAGTTCAGTTTCTTACTTGAAATTGTACAATAATTTTAGTGGCCTTAGGGTTTTAACCCCCTTGCTTCAATCTAAATTCAGGCGCACACACACAAGAAAAATGAGCATCTCCCTTGGTCAAGAAAGTGTCATTTATTTTATTTTTAATTATTACTTATTTGATTAAAGCATAATATGTTTATTAAGATGAATTAAATATCGTTGGACTCTATAAAAGATAAAAAAGAAAAAGAAAAAAAATTTAAATTACACTTTTAATATTGTGTACCAAACGTTCATCACTACTATATAAAAAATGCAGTTTTGAGGGTACTGTAGATGCAATAGTAACCAATGAGATGTTATTGTTTATTTTCCCATTTTTTTACTCATCCAGTCCTCCAATTTTATAATTTCTTACGTCTTATATCAATTTTATACACGTCTTTTATATATATATATATATATATATATATATATATATCAATTTCAAGTTTTTTCGCAGTCTGCTATAAAAAACGACGTGTTGGAGTTTGAATAATTTGATTTGCCTTTCTATTTTGAAGAATTTAATTTTATTTTGAAAATTTGTTCCAGACATCTTAATTGTTAGCATTGTTTTAAAAAAATTAAAAAAATCCAGCATAGAGCAGAGACGTCCGCGCATCGCGGACACGGACGGACAACGTGTCCACGCAGAGTGTCCGTGTCTCCCCCACAGGACACGGATGGACAGCGCAGACTTTTTTTTATATTTTTTTTACAATGCTAACAATTAACATCAATCTTTGAGATTTTTTTTTATTTATAATTTAGTTATTCATTTATTTGTATTAAGGGGGATATGATGAATTATGGGGTGTATTCCATGTATAGATGTGTTTGAATTTTTATACGAGTGTACATTAATTTCTTGATCTGACTATTAAGGAGGATATGATAAATTATAGGTTGTATTCCATGTATAGATGTGTTTGAATTTTCTTACGAATGTACATTAATTTCTTGATCTATCTTATAATTCAGATTCACATATAAATTCTCAAATGAGCTTCTTGTAATTTTCAATATTACTGTAACGATTAACAATTTGTGGGTTTGACAATTTTCGTTCAATTAACATTTTGGAAACATAGAAAAGATGGATTAGCTCTTTAAACTTTTGATGTAAAAAGGGATTGACATTTAATTTTTTCTATCTAGATGTATGGTTTTGATTGGAATTTAGTATTGTTTGTAAACTAATTAGTTCGTATAGTTAGCGTGAGAATAAAAACTTTAGCATGCAAACTGATGCTCACTTTAGCATGTGAATAAAAACTTTAGCAAATAAGTTCCAATTAATGATGGATCGCTTTCCATTTCCTGGTTCTGTACTAGATTTATTACTTAGTTTTCAAACATGCAGATCGATTTTCTTCAATCTAGAACTTATGTTTCTTATATTATTGCGTGATGATGTCATCATGTTAAAACTTCAATTTTTATTTTTACGGAATGAAATTGTGTTAAGCTTAGTGAATGCCCAGCATCCGTTCCATTGGGTTGTGTCAGACTGTCCTAGAGAACGTGATATTGTGGGGTTTGGCATATCTTCTTTGATCTTTCATGTTTTGTAAGGACTGATGAAAGCACAAGTTGCAATTAGTGAAGGAGGTTTTAAACTTGTTTAGACAATTGAAGGATTCCTATCTGGTGACTTTTGTACATTCACTCATCCTTGTTTGCTTTTGAATTAATTTTTCGGTATTTCTTATGTAACCACAAAATTGCTTATGGATCATAGATTAACCATTTATTAGTAGATTTGCTTAGGATAAGATCAGGTCTTGTTCAATTAAGTTGATGGTTTTTTTTTTTTTTATGTCTTTTCAACTTGTCATGTTAGCCAAATTTGATAAATAGATTAAAGGGTACATTAATAGGGCATTTGGTTTGGTGTTTTTAGTTTTTAATTTTGTAAAACTCTCACAAAACTTGTTTGGTCTAATACTCTTGAAAATGCATTATTGAAAATAAGATTAAATTTATAACGTAAAATTCAAAACATAATTTTCTGTTTTGAGGTGAAATCTTGAAAAACTGAAAATACGGGAAGTAAATTCCAATTCCTCCTTCCAATACCAAATCGAACCACCCAAATAACTTATAATATTCATCCTAAATCAATTTCTATCCTCGTGATTTAAACAAAAAATTAGATTAAACCACACTATTCTTCTGAAGTATTTTCACATTGAAAGTGCATTTATCCCAAGATCCTCAAAGTATATCGAAGCCCAAATCCTTGAGATTCCATCCAAAACCATACTTGGGTCTGTATGATTTGAACAAAAACGGATGTAAGAAGTAACAAGGTGTTATTGTGGGCATCCTCAAAATTTCATGCAATATAAAAATCACAGTCGATGATTCCATGGTGTGAATTGGTATGATTGCAATTACTTTTCCTGGTTCATACGCAATCAAGGTCGGTGATTGTCTGTTTATCGTGCAAATCCTACAAATGAGGCACTTGGAAAAAAAATGCCAAATTTACAAATTTGTTGTGCATTTCTTCTTCCGTGGATGTTCATCGTTTTTATGTCGATAAGGAGTTGAAGCTGAATCAATGGTTTCTTTTCAGTAGCCCTTTTTTGGGTTATTTTAGATTTTTTGAACGAATTTAAGGTGTCTGTAGAAATGCCAAGTTGAAATATTTTGTTTGTCAACGTAATATATTTGCAAGTGTATCTAGTAATGCTAAGTTGAATTTTTGAGCTCGTCGGTGTAATATATTCGCACGTGTTTTATTATATTCTTGTAACAAAAAAATATTGTAAGATTCTCCAACTTTTAAAATGTTTATATTACTTGATAATATATTAATATAAAATTGTTCTATTTTATTGAATAATGAAATTGATTAAATAAAGTGTCATAAAACAATTTCTAAATATTTCAAAGCAAACATGTTTTTTAGATTTTTGTTTTGAGAAATAGTTTTGAAGAATGTGAAACCAAATGCGTTTTGTTGTCTTTTCTTCTAGCCAAGACACTGGTTTTGGCAGAATCTTTTTTGAATCACCTGATGGCAATTGGATACTAATTGATTCACATGTTTGTTTAGCCTTACTTTCGTTTTTTTGTTAATTGTTTTAGGGTTTCAATATAACAATGTGTATTGAGGTCATATGAAGGTTTATTATTGTATTTTTACCGT
>CAIGRN010135951.1:0-10819 GCA_903798345.1 Fraxinus anomala
TTTTTTTTTTTTTTAAGAATGTATATAATGTATAGACAATTTTACCCTCCCCTATTTTGTTAGAAAATGGTCAAATTTTGTTTTGGTGGTCAACTAACGACATTTTGGATAGAAACCGTCCAAAAGGGCCTCACGTGCAACGGTTGGAAAGGTTAGGGGTGACGGTTGCAACGTTTGAAAGGTTTGGGAAAAGTCTGTTAATGTTTCAAAGATTTGGGATTTTTGTTGCAATTATCCCTTTAATTTACCTAGGTTTGTAATGTATCTATAATAATTACAGAGAAGACTTGGATTATCACCTCCTTATTATTGAGACCAAATCCTTCTATATTTTTACCTAAACACTTACATGTTTCTTTTGCTATTAATTAATATTACTTCTCATCATATTATCAGGAACGAATAGAAATGATTGAAAGGGACCAACACGAATATACATTGGATGACGAAGACAGGAAGGTGCAAGATGTAATTCTAAAACCTGATCCCTCACAAAAGGACGCCGTTGTGTTAAAGAAAACCCTTTCTTGTTCATACCCAAACTTGCCCATTAATGAGGCTATAAGAAAGGAAAATGAGAAGCTTCAGTTAGAACTGCAACGTTCACAAGCTAACTTAGATGTTAGCCAGTGTGAAGTGATCCAGCATTTAATTGATGTTACAGAAACTGTTGCAGCAACTTCTTATCCTGATAAAAGTTCGCCCACAAAAGAGTCCAATGTGGATCAGGGTAACGTAGATGGCAATAGTGAGAAAGGACATTATGATGATAGCTACACACAGAGTGATCAGAAATTGGCAACTTCGAGGTTAATTTTCTCTATGACTATTCATCCCCATTCTCACTAAATTGAATACTATAATTTATATTTCAGATGTAACTTTTCCTGTTGGAATTGTGTTTATCATTCAAGTACTCATAATAATGCAAGTCAGAGATACTGCACTTATGGGCAAAATTTGGGTGGAAAATCAATATTTTGTTTTTGGTGAAGGGATACAGTAATTCATTTTGAAAAAGTTGTACTTATATTTATGATTTCTACTTGTAAAAGTTCCTAAAATGACAATTTTCATCTTCCTCAGAATTTCTTCCCTCCCACCACCAAGTAACTTATGTTGAATTCTTTTTGCTATGTGTTTATTAATCTGTGCAGAAACACGTCGGTTTCCTCTAGGAAGGATTTGCTATCTTCTAAAGGTTCACATCTCTCCGACGAATGGCATTCAGATTTACTAGGCTGCTGTTCAGAACCTCTTTTATGTATGTTCCTACAAGTTTATTTGTTTATTACATGGAATGCAGCTGTTAAGCTTTTCATATTTATGAACTCTCACATTTCACACTCAGGCACTTGATGGTATATATATGCACTTGTGTATTTATTTATTTTGGGAATGGGGCCTTCTCCAGGAGGACCCTCTGCTATGCAAAAGCGAGAATAGACAATAGAAAAATAATAACAAGAACACACAGATTAACGTGGAAATTCTAGACAGGAAAAAACCACGGAAAGAGAAGGAGATAATCCATTATATCAAAGATGAGTACAAGAGAACATTTTAGATGGCTACACCAAATAATATAGTGAAACCCTAAAATACAACATATATATGCGTGCGTGCGTGTGTGTGTGCGCGCGTGTTAGAATAAAACATGTCCATATTTCTCATAATCTAAGTTTCACCACATACGCACCGCGAGCTTTTCGGATCGGGCCAAACAGAATTCGGGTTACCGTACTGTAACACCCTCTATTCTTAAGAAAAAATACAGAATAAATATCTTGGCCACATTCCTGTTCTGAGAACCTTTTTTGCATTAATTCTTGTGCAAAGTCAAATGATAAGTTCAAAATAGGAGAGTGACTATAGTGCAAATAGTTATGTTAGAATTTGGGTGTGATCCAAATTTCTTGTTGGAGTAATTGAAGAATTTTAATTGAAGTGCACGTCAAGAGGAATTCAGTTTGGAATGCTATTGGAGTCTTATTCAAGTTGAAATTCTATTTGGAAGCCCTATTGGGACTTTGGTTTGGAAAATGACTTTGAGATGAAGAAAACAACTTAAAACGAAAAGGAAAAAAAAAAAAGAAAAAGAAAAGGAGATAGAACACTCGGCGATGTGGCGCCGGCGCCCTGCTTGGTTTTTGCCCCGGGCGCACCGTGGTGTTTTTAATTCCCTTTTTTTTTTCGGATTCTATGTCTTCTTAATCTAGAACTCCAAAAAGATTTATATATTTATATTGTCGGTCCTCAACTAGTGGTATCGGACAGGTTCAGCAGTTCCGCAGAGGGCAAGTTTTGATTTGTTTGAGATTTTTGTTCTTGATAGCTTCCATAAAGGATGGCATTTCGCTTTTGGATCGAAGCACTAGATTCACACTGTGGCAGGTTAAGATGTGAACAATACTCGTACAAATGGATTTGGATGATGCGCTGTTGGGAATTAACAAGATGCCCGTAACTTTGACCATGGAGGAAAAATTACAGAAGGATAAGAAGGTACTTTCTCATATTCATCTTCATCTCTCGAATAACATTCTTTAGGACGTTTTGAATGAGGTTTCAGCAGCTGCTTTATGGTGAAATTGGAGCAATTGTGCATGACAAAAAGTCTAACAAGCAAATTACATCTGAAGCATCGATTATACTCTCATCGCATGACAGAAGGTGGATCCTTGGAAGATCACCTGGCTGTATTTAAGGAGATAGTCGCGGATTTAGAAACTTTGGAAGTAAAGTATGATGATGAAGATTTGGCCTTGATCCTATTGTGTTTGTTGTCCTCTTCATTTTCTTCATTTAGAGACACGATCTTGTATAGTCGTGGTACTCTCGCCATAGAGGAGGTGTATGATGCTTTATTTTCAAAAGAGAAGATGAAACATCTGATTTCTTAGGCTAAAGATGGAGAAGGCCTGGTTTTTTATGGTGGTTCTGGAGGGGTAGGTCGAAATTTAGGTTCAGTAATCAAATTTATAACTACTGCAAAAAGAGGGGTACATTAAGAAGGATTGCTACAAATTGCAGAATAAGCAAAATTGACTGCAAATTGGAATGGTAAGCAATCAGATACATCAGGCGAAGCAGACCTCGTAGAGAACAACGTAAATGAGGGAGATCTTTTTGTTGTTTCTAACGTCGGGTCTAAACCAGAGGAGGATTAGATTCTGAAATCAGCATGTGTTTCCTATGTGTCATAATAAGGGCTTGTTTACTACATATGAAATAGTTTCCAAATGTATCTTAGTTATGGGAAACACGCACCTTGTCGGATTCCTGGAATTGGTAAGGTCAGATTGAAGCTAATGGATGGGACAATTAGAATATTTGGCCAAGTTCGACATGTTCCAGATTTGAAGAAGAATATTATCTCATTGTCTATCCATGATTCAAAGGGTTATGAGCTCTTTGGTGGAGGTGGAGCATTAAAGGTTTCCAATGGTGCTCAGGTTGTATTGGAGGGATAGAAAATGTCTCGGTTATACATCTTGCAAGGTCCTACAGAATCTAGAAGAGTCAATCAGCACAGGTTCAGTACCATGATGGACATTCAGTTTGGTACAGAACCTTTAGGTTTTTGTATGAGGTCGGATTTGAAGAATACTGTTCAATTTGAGTTTAGAAGATATGGATAATGCTGCTTTGCCACCATTAACTGCGGTGCCATTGTATTCAATTGCTAGGGATGGATCCAGTGGAGAAAGGTATTTGGATACTGATTTTGTTGGACATGCTTTAAGCGTAGTAGAAGGTGTACAATCTAGCAAGGGGCTTTCTGTAAAAGCATTTGGGATTGATTTTGCTTCAGGATATGTTACAGCCCTGGTTGGTAAATTTTAAAATCTTTGTGTTTTTTTGTGAATTTTAGGTAATTCTATAGAGTATGCTTGGATTCATTGGAAGATTTTATGTTTATTGGAGAAATCAATTTTAGTTATTATTGAAGAGTTCAGTTCGTTCATTGCAGACGAATTTTCTTCTCCAAGTGAAGAAAACTTTTGGAGCTTTGTTCGTTGTAGTGGAATTCGTGTCAATGTGGAGATTGCTAGAATTTGGGTATGACCTGAATTCCTTGCTGGAGTAATTGAACAATTCTAATTGAAGTGCATGTCAAGAGGAATTTAGTTTGGAATGCTATTGGAGTCTTATTCAAATTGAAATTCTATTTGGAAGCCTTATTGAGACTTTAGCTTGGAAAAAGAATTTGAGACGAAAAAAACAACTTGGAGCGAAAAGAAAAAAAAAAGAAAAAGAAAAGGGGACAGAACGCCCGCTGCGGCGCGGCGCCCTTGCTTGGTTTTTGCCCCGAGCGCCGCATCGCCGGCCCCAGTGCCGAGGTGCCACTTTGGTGTTTTTAATTTTGTTTTTTTTAAAATTCTATATCTTCTTCTTCATCTAGAACTCCAAAATGAGATTCATATATATATTCCACATTGTATCTTTACAAAAATATATATTCAACATCTAGAAAGGTTTTGAGAATATATGATAGTTTAGCCTCGGTGATTATTAGAACTTCAGATCAATTGTATATTTCTCCATTATTGTTTCATGAGTCAATAAAATTTCCAAATTCCTCTATCATATTTCTTGTCTTTTATTATTCTTTTGCTTACGATCATATACTTCATATTTTGCCATACAACTTCGATATTTCAATCCTTAATTACAACAAGTGGATCAGAGAAATATATAATTCTTAACAAGTGGTATCATAGTAATCCCGTCGGTCCTCAACAAGTTATAATGATGAGATTTAAAAGATGAAGAATTGTATATTGGCAAATGAATTTGAAAATTGTACGAAAATGAATGGTAGGAATGATAAAATAAGTGTGCTCATCTTGTTTCCCCTTGCAGTGCAACTAGTATCCTTATTACGTACATAAGGTGCTATTTATTTGATTGATTAAATTAGGTGAATTTGGTGAAGACCATAGTTTTGCACATTGGTAGAGAATTAATGTTAGACGATGAGATTGGATGTTTCTGTTATCGCTGAGTATGTTTTAGATTTTATTGACATATGATGTCTCTCATCCTCATCCTGTGCTACAAGATACTATTTTGTTTCATGCTAGAGCCATGTTCTTTATCACAAGGAATATTTTTATAATATTTTTACATGCTCAAATGAATTCTTAGCAGCCTATATATGTTTTTGCAGGCATAAAAACTATCTTCTTTCCTTGTGGCACATTTTCTAAGATTGCCTCTGTGGCAACTAACAAGCACATCTGTAAGTGATTATTTTACCTTTTAATACTTCAATTATGCTTGCATTAAAGACTTACCGTCGAGCCTACAAGTTTGCTTGGGAGCAATACTAAGGCATTTTGTTTAATAATGTAATCTGATGAATTCACTGAGTTGGTAATCCAAGTGTCTAGCAGATTTAGTATGCCACGAGTCTCTGTCCCATTAATGATGTTGTTGGAACTTGTGGTCACCTCAAACATAAATTCATGTAACAACTGTTCAGCAGAAATAAGGCATCCTGAAATATTTATGGTCTTGGGGAAATATAGTAATGGCTGCTTCCTTGAAATATATTGGTTTCATTTCTCTATTAGTTTTTGTCTCCTATAATGACACTAGATATAAAAAATATCTTTAGTTTTGAAAATTGCAAGTCATGAGGAAACAAATGATGCTTCTGATGTGCAGCTTCTGCAGAAGCATGTAACGACTTGATGGCTTATTCCTTGATACTGTCCTGCTGCTGTTATACATGTTGTATCAGAAAGAAGCTTCGCAAAACGCTTAACATCAAGGTGATTCCTCTATTATCTCATGTCATAATATTTTTATTCTTATTACACTTCTATGGACCCGATCCCAAATTTATTACGAACAAGGCTTAGTTTGTTGTTCTTGTACTTTTACATGACGGATTGAATGATCCATTAGAGTAAAAGACTTCTTCTCCAAAAGAATGAGTATATATTGAAATTTGACAATGAAGTCTTAAAATTCTTTCTAGGATCAAGTTCTATACATTGAAAAAAAAAAAAAAAAAAAAAAGAATTGTCTTGTTAGCCTGTGTAAAGGAGTTACCAATTGGTGAGAATTCGCCTTGGGGTAACTATTTCTACACTCACTGGAATTAACATTAGGTAGATTTTTATGGACATCCTACTATCTTTACAGGGTGGCTTATTTGACGACTTTCTCTCCCATTTGATGTGCTGTTGCTGTGCCCTCGTCCAAGAATGGCGAGAAGTGAAGATTCGTGGAGTTGAAGGTACATGTATATTTGCTCCAAGTTTCATTTCTTGAAATAGTATTACATTCTGCACAAGCCTACTTTAGTTCCAAAGTTTAGGAGCCTAATAGTTTGCTTGATCGAATCAATTTATCATGTTTATAATTCCAACTCTCAGGTCATGAGAAGACAAAAACGAGCCCTCCACCTTTCCAGTACATGGAATCCTAAATTGTTGGGTTTTTGACAATATGTTCACTATTATAAGATCATATGCTGATGTACATTGAAGTCATTTGTCGAGGTAATTGGTTGATGGTTTTGTGTTGGATTGTGTATTGTGCTCTGTAAAGAGACTTTTTCAATTGTTCTAGCTACAGAGATTCTTTTGCATGAAATGAAATTTCTAGTGGTTGGAGTTTGTATATTTTAATTGAAAGTTCTAAATTATTTAGATTCAAGTGCGAAATTACACAATTAAAAGTAACAAGTCACTTTTTAATTGTTTCTAGATAATTAGATCAAACAAGTCAATTTATCTTAAGTTTGAATACCAAAATCAACAATTAAAGGATTAAAGAACATAAAAGATGATCACAGAGAAACCTCAAGTGGGTAAAAACTCCGAGCATTTTACCAATCAATAATTCACTATAAATTGAAACAAATTTACAGTACGATCCAGACCTGTCTATCCCGTAGAACTTTTGATTTCAATTCCTGCAATCTCTCTTGATTCTACTGGAGGTGTGCTCCTTCAAAACATATCCCGACTCCTGGTTTATACATTAGCCCTCATGGACTATGTGTTCCCAACGTCGATCCCGACTTCGGAATCTCATCTTAGTCCTCTTGAATTTGTGTTTCTGCAACAGCTCCCGATCCCTGGTATCAATTTATCTCCGGTGGATTAAATGGTTTGGTGTTTGATCAAAAGATCTTGTGTATTTTGATCTGTAGTTTAATATGAAAAAATATGGATAAATCAACAAATCAATGTTTGGATGAATTATGGCTCAAATAATATGGTAGTTCAATCTTTGAATCAATGAATGTGTTTCGAATTTTCAAATGAATGATCTTTATGGAAAATATGATTCAACACATTTTTGGATGTTCATATGGTAGGATATATATATATGAAAAAGTGTTTGGGATGAAAATAGATTGAAAACCCAAGTGTTTGAAGCAAAACAAAATTCTGAACGTCGACCTGTCGCTCGAGTGCCAAGCCAGTGACAGGCCAGCAACAACTGAGCAATCATCAGTATTTTTATTATAACTTTCTCTTTCGATATTCGATTGGGGTGATTCAAAATGCGTTGAAAAGTTAACCCAAAGGACTGAAATTATTATAGAAATAGTCTTATCCAAATTCCTATATTTTCTATGTGAAAAATGTATTGCAAATTGCGACTGAGAATTTGGAGCATAACTTGTATGGCTCTTTGACACTCTTTGAACTTCTAAATGCATTCCAATGATCATTTATGATAATCTTGAACTCCTTCAAGGACTATACTACCAACCCAACTCTTTTGACTTTAATTAGGATTCTATAACTCTTATTTTGGCTTTAATTATAATTCGTTAAACTCCTAATATAATTCAACTAGAATTTGATTTTGACTAAGGAAATTATCAATTATAAATTTAGAAATTGTCAATTATAATTTGGACTCAACAATCTCCTCATTTGGCATTCCGTGACAAAATCATAATTATTTTAAAGTCAATAAGTCTTAAACTACCTAAAAATAAACTTTTCAAAATTTTCTTCAATAATATGTCATTTCGTTTCCTGAAACACATGAAAACCACAGTACCACGTGAAAAGAAAAAGGAAATTAACAAAATCAAAATCATATAATTAAGTTAAATAAAAACATAATAAAACACGTCTAACACCGAAACATGCAATATCATGTGAATTATAAACTTAGAAATAAATAATAGAATTTTATATCAATATAAACAAAACACAAAACTATATCAATAATAAAATTCCAGCAAATATATTAAATGATTCCCTCTAAGTCATCTGTCAATCAAAATTATTAAAATTCTCTCCCTAACTCATATAATCAACTTTCTGAAATAAATACACATCTCTCCCCCTTTTTATCACGAATAACAAAAGAAAGACAAGTAATAATCATGTTAAACACAGATAGGAATGAGTAAAATATATATTCACATGTATAATGATGCAAAAAATTACGTAAAAACATGTGATAGGAAATAAAAAAATTTCAATTTCGAGAACTGTTTTTATTTTTCATGAATATTTAAATGTATTGTCACGAATAGTTATTTGCTTACTTATACATGTATAATTCATAAATAGTAAACTTTTTCACATAACTTATTTTAAACATATATGAAGTAAATTGTATAAGTCATCATGTGTGAAAAGTACCATTAAACTCATGTAAACAAATATCAAAATCTTAAATCAATGAGAAATGACGTGCAAAGAATCACTGGTGAATGAATATATTCTTCAAAATATGAAGTCAAACTCAGTATTATTAGGACATTTATAAATTAAAGAACTCATAATTAATTGTATAAATTTTTTCTTTCTCTTGTATATGTGAGCACATATATATGTATATTTTTCTTTTAGTTTTCAAATCTTATGTGCAGAGTCTTTTTCATTAAACTTTCTACATGACCCTTGTAATGAGTTTTAGGCCGATAACTCCAAAGTCAGATGGCTTATAGGGCACCATGTATTAAAATACACAACAAGCTTAATTACTCAAGTCATGTAGGTTACGAGGAAAAATATAAAATTGTCTCACAATAGTTTATGTAATTCAAAAAAATTTCTTTAAAACTCAATAGTAATCTTTTTTTTTTTTTTAAGGGGAATACACAAGAGTTTAGGTCAACTAGTTTAAAGGTCATTCCATATTTAAAGTCAATTCACCACATAAATGACCGCCATCCCAAATCTCAAACACGCGATCAAAACTCACACATAAGAGTTTAATGTGTGTAGTGTATAAAATACATGTAATAACATATACCAAGTACTCCAAACAAATTAATGAAAATTTAATTTACCAATTATGAACATAACTAGTATTTAATAGCAAAATAACTTGTCCAAAAAATATAGAAAATCTTTTCTTATTTCAATTTTTTTTAAATTTCATTTTTCAAGATAATAAATAAAATTCAAAACAAATAAAGAAAAAGTTTGGAGTACATGCAATGATATGTAGATATCATGAATAATGCAGATGCATGCACCTAACTACCAACTCAATGAGGCACAGAAATGCTCTTACCATGAAGAGCAACGTGAGCAATACCACAATGTAAATAATCGTTTTGACATGTGAGTTTACTATTTTTGACCCAAATCTTCTTAGAAAAGATGTAATCTTAGTCAATTGAGTCATCAACTTAGTCAAGTGACTCACTTGATTAGTCAAGAATCTAAGTGAGTAGTTAGATCTTGTTTATTTTTCCTAATCAAGGGCTTACGACATTTTGGTCTAATATGACCTAAAATACCACAATTATGACATGTGGGAATGAATTTAGAAACAATCATAGATTTCAAATTTTGAACCTTAGATGGAGAAAACTTATGTTGTACCGATGATTTCGATTCTCGGACACCAATATTCTTGGTCTTGTTCATATTCAAGAGCTCGCGACACTTGTGTCTTATGTGTCCAACCTTACCACAATGGTTACACGTGGGGATGAACTTGGGAGTAACTCTAGGTCTCAAATTTTGAACCTTAGGCATCGAGGTAGTACAAACTTATTTTTCGAAAAAGCAATATGAGAATTTGTTTAATTAAAGGATACACCTCTTCTATCCCCAATTGTTATATTCAAACATATTATGCTATCAATTTTCTTAGATCCATTAGAAAAATATTGGAGTTGGGTATTTGATTTTTCCAGATCACTCATAAGATATTTAACCTTAATATTTAAGTACTCTTTCTCAGCTCTTAACTCATTCAAAATTCTAGTGGATTCCTCAAGTTTGGGTACAAGACTCTCCTTTCCTAATTCAAGATTATTCAATTTTTTAAAGATAGAACGATTCACTTTTTTCAACTTAGGCACTTTTCAAACAATTGGTCATAAGCTTCCCGAATTTTCATATCATACCCAGATCCCGAATCAGAAATTGATTGACTCATCTAAACAAAATATTGGGTCAAGGATCGCTATTAAGTTCTGATATCAGTTGTGAGTTTGTTAGATGTCATTAGATTGATCTAGATTATAAGTTAGTTCGACCTTACATGCGGAATTATGCTAATTAAAGTAACAAGTCACTTTTAATTAGTTTCTAGATAGTTAAGCATACAATCCAATTTTCCTAAGTTGAATTACCGCAGTTGTAATATTTGAAAAGTAATAAATAACACAAAGTTTGATGACCGAAAAACCCAATTGGGTTAAAACTCCGGGACCAAACTAGTTACCTCCACTATAGATAATGTGGGTTACAGTTCAATTCCAAACTAGTTCCACTAGCTGTTGTAAACCCTGCAACTCCAAGATCTGCTGCTCATTCCAGCATTGTGATATGCTACTGTAAATACTGTCTAACCAACCTGCTAGATCTTC
>CAIGRN010135970.1:0-11304 GCA_903798345.1 Fraxinus anomala
GGTGGTGGAGAAAGGGGGAAGAAGATGAAGTGATTTTTTTTTTTTTTTTTTAGTTTTGATTTTTAATTATTGATTTTGAACTCATTTGCATTTTTTTAAAAAGTTTAGGAGTAAGATTGCAATTTATTCTTTAATTTTCTTTTCTTTTCTTTTTTGTTTTATTTATATAGGACGGTTTATTGGTCATTTTACATTAAAAATATGTGAAAATAACGTTTTCCGTAATGAAACGTTGAAATATGGGTGAAAATGTCAAAAAATGAAAGGTACATTTTGCACAATGACATTGAAAGGTATGGACGTTTTGTGTTATTTACCCTGCCATTTATATAGGCCGACCTTCCTTATTTTTTTTTTCCAATTATATAGTCTCATTTTTTTATTGAGAATGTTTTAATTTATTCGTTTACTAATATATTCTTATTTAATTTGCTTAATTATAACTAATTTACTATCAGTTGTTGATAATTAAATAAACGTAAATTAGGAAAGTTTTTTATAAAAATTATTTTTTCAATAGTATTAAATAAGATTTCTTAACCGTGTGAAAAATAAAACCAACCTATATAAATGAGAGTATTTGATCACTAAATACTCAGCCCCTATTTGACAACTATTACAATGAATTTTTTGGGAAAATGAGTTTTTGGAGAATGTTTAAATAGGAAGAAAAAATTTTGGATTCACGTGTAAAATATTTTGCTCAAGTTTGTCATCCTTTAAAATTTTAAATTATTTACTACAGTACCATTCTCCACCACACATTCACACATTAAAATATTCCACACAAACGAATAAAGTTTTCTTACTTTTTAACCACACATTCTCCATCAATCTACTATTCTATAATAAATTACAAGAAATTAATGACTCTCTAACATGACATTTATTGTGTGAATATGTAGTTGAAAAAAAATTCGAAAAAGAAGAAAAAGAATTTTATTTTCATGGTTATTATCAAACGACGGCTTAAAAACTTTACCAAACGTGTACTGTGAGTCGGAGTTCCAGCGTTGGACTCGGTAAGCACTATTTTATTGCAATAATTGCAGCTGCTGAATTCATTTATTCCACTTTGTGGAGCCATTTCTTTCTCAAATCTCCCAATGGAAGAGTTGTTTCAAATGGTCCTGATGCTACAGACTACTTGTATAGAAGATTCTTTACTTATTTTGTACGAATTCTCCGGTGGTTTCCAATGGCAGTAATTTCTTGGGTTCAAGAATGTGCAGGTTTCCATATCTGGAAAATGTACAAAAGATCCCTGTTTTTACTTTTTAATGTTTAATAAATTAATCTACTTTTAATCATTTTCTGCAACATAATTCAATCTAACCTGTTCTTTTCTATCATTTGGGTGGGTTAGTTATTTGATTACAGAAATCATTCATCCTGGTGCATGTTCTTTTGTGTCCGCGTGTATCCTCAATAGGAAGCAAGGTATAAAGATTAATCATTCAACTACTGCTTTATTAAAAACTGGAGAAAAATAAAGTATGTTTCACCCAAAGAACTTGATTAAGGATTTACATCCTTCGGGAAAAAATTGAAAATTTATGGGAATTCTATGCTATAAGAAGGCTCTTTCATGGTTAAGAGTTCAGATTTGAAGATGCATTGTTAGGTGCTCTATTTTCATTTCCCATCAAGGCCGAACCTAAACATGTGCTCGAGACATAGTTGTCATAAGGAATGTATGTATTCTCGAACAGAGACGGAAATTTGCAACACTTCGTGACACCCAGGACTGGATGCTAAATGCCAAAATGTTCCTAAGATGACTGTAGCATTAATGAAGATGTTCGACGTGTTTTCATTTATAAGAGGGTGTAACAATATCGATAGAACGCTAAGCGATAGACCAAACCAGCATGACTTAGATCTAGCAATAATCCGAATTGAGTGGTAAAAAAGATTTAATAGCTCTAAATGTATAATATTTTCACGAAGTTTTCATCTTGCTATGAAATGCTGTTCTACTTCATAAAAAATCCCTGAATCTCGAGAACAAGTCAACACAATAAAGGTAATACATAACATTATATTGTAGCACCATTTATTTCTTTAGTGAATGACACATATGAAGGGGATCCTAACAAGACTCTAAATACAGAAAAGAATGGAGAATAGATACCAAACCAACTTGAAAACAAGTCCAAAATGCACATCCACACTAAGCACATAATTTGTCCTACTACCTACTCAAAGCAAATCCCAATTAAAACTAGGTTGTGCCGGATTAATTGTCCTTGATGCCACCTTGGATGTTGAAGGGGCGCCTGTACTGACTCCTGGCATTGATGTCGCTGGTGCAGAATCGAACGTTTCCCACTGTGTTGTTATCACAAAAGTCCCGGAGGTTGAGTGCCTTGAGGGCTGCTGGTGTTTCTTTGGTGGTGAATCGATTAATGACAGCCCAAATGAATGCTGGGGTTGTTGCTGTTGACTGGGAGACGAAACGCTCCCATTTGAGTTCCGTGGATCTTGAACTGGTATTGAAGCATGCCCATTTGAGTACCTCTGTTGATGACTCTGTTGAGACGAGTTTCCACTGCTAATAGGCATTGAGTTTTTGATCTTCAACATATCAAGAGTCTCGATGTAATTCTGTACTCGTTTCACCTTCAAAATAAGCAGCAAATCAGAAACTTTTAAATGAATCCTTAAACAACTATATAGTTCCAAATTGGAGAATTCTGTTTTTAAGTTCCAACATAATTAAAAACTTTTACCTGCATTTTCCTTTGTAATTTGACATCCCCATCAGCATTAATTCCATCCAATTTAAGAAGTTGATTCATCAACAACTCAATCAGATTTACTAAATCTTTTTCAGCCACTTTTCCACCTTTAGAAATTACAGAGTCAAAAGCTGAAACCTACAAGTTGCAATCAAAATAATAATTATTGTATTAATGAAGAAAAAATATGCTGCAATTTTATCGACTGTACTTTCAAGTATTAAGCATGTCTTCGGAATTACCTGTCCACCAAATCTATCCACCTCCAAGCTGATTTTTGATATAGATTTCGCAGTCTTTTCCATTTTAGCGTTTTTCCTCATCTCAATGTACCGTTTTTCTTGGCTGATTGGATCCTCCATTAGAACAAGTTTCGATTTGTCCTTAACTCCTGCAGTATCAAGAAATGCATTGCAATCCCTTTCTTTATCCTTGTAAAATAACTTCTGATCCTGGTGGTGCAATCCCGTTGGCTCTGCTAACATTTTCTTCATCTCCCCTGCATTCAAGTTAATTGATTCTAAATTAACAATAACTAACCAAGTCCTAATTCAGAACTCATGTTCATACTACTATCAAGTTTGGTAATATCCAATGCAAGTCAAGAATCAAGAAAATTAGAAGCAATAACTATTGACTGCTGAATGAGTATTTAAAAGAGGAATGCATTATTGAAAATTACCAAAGGTAGCTTGAGAACTGATATGAATTTGGTGGTAAATCGACCCGTATTTGACCCGAACTCGAATTGTCGGTGGTGGCGCCTGGTTTTCGTCAGAGTCAGTACGCTTCTGAACCAGCATTCCACCAGGCCTAAGTTCCCAAGCATTATTACTTCCGCCACCATTCGTCGGCGGCGCCCCATTACTTTTAGTCTTCATTCGCATCATTTTCAACAACAAAAATACCCAACTGGAACTGCTGATGATAATTTGACTTCGATGCAATTAAAGATCAAAAAGAAGATTCATACATATCCCATCCCCAAGTTGTCACAAAATCCCAAAAGGCTACGGGTCCAAAACTGTAGCCACGCGTTCACAGAGAATTTATATCTATATACTGTAGCCGCCGTAAATAGGGTAATTACGCGTGTATCTACGTACCCTGTAGTAAGAGAAATTAAATAGGAAAGTTTTACTTCAAAATTCAGAAGAAAAATATAAGACCGGTGATTCAAGATCGTCGGAGGAAGTGAATTTGATTATGGGACCTCAAGTTGAAATTTTAGAGAGAGAGAAAGAAGAAAGAGGGAGTTTCAGATCTCTTACAAAAGGGCTGGAATGTAGAAGAAAGGATCAATGGTTGCGTGAAATCTGCTAAGAATATTGACTCTTCAAATCTTCAAACTCCGATTAACCCGATGGAAATTAGCCCAGAAAACAACTGGAAAAAAATAATCAGATTACACATAATCAATCTCGGAATGATTTTTCTTCCCCTCTCCCCGACTATTGAGAAGGCTCGAAAAAAAAAATTAAAAATAAAGTAGAGAGAGGAGAGAGAAAATATGACATAAAAAAGTGTGTGGTTAGCGAACAGAACGGAACATTGAGCTCAAACATGATTAATAAAAATATATTGGATAATTAGTACATGATATTCTCATATTTTATTATTATTGTGAAAAATATTATTAGCATGGCGAGCTTTGGTTAACGTGTCGAAATTATAGTTTAATAAGATCGAATTAATACAGGTGATGAGCAAGTAATAATGTGAGCTCGGTAATACGAGGTCAGCTCGAATGGTTAGCGTGTTGAGGAAGATTGTGTAATCTCCCAAGAAAAATGAAAAGATTCTAATGATTGAAGATTAATGACATGATCAATATGTTGGCCAATCAGAAAGATCCAGAGGGAACAATATGACACCAGTGCTTACATAAACCCTAACTAAATATTCTGGCTCCTTTCCCAAGACTAGCTCACTAATTGTTAGGGCCCACTTAAGATTTGATCATCATTAAACTGCCGGTTGAGCTCGGTAGCCAATCGAATTATCCCAGCATATGTACTTCTTTAGCTCAGAATCGCGGCTGGCAGGACAGGAAATTAATGAAACATGTACTTTCTCTCATATAAAAGGGAGAATAGTGGTAATACGAGGAGATCACTCTTTTTTCACTCAAGAAATGTTATCTCCTTAGAAAAATGCAAGATTAATATATTTGTAACTACATTATCAACTCTTGTATAACTATCAATAAAAAGCACCTATTATCCTAGAAGTTGACTCGAAAATTGTTCTTACAATTTTTTGCGTCAACAGTTTGGCACTAGATGAGGGCCCCAACTTGTGGAAGCAGCCCCATTTTTCCTTGCAACCGATATCCATAAGGAAATATCATCATAAATTATTCTTCAGCATCTGGAAATCAGTCTTATACTCGTCCCGAACAAACCAGCAACCTACAACGTGGTGAAAGGAGGCGAAGTCGAAACGAAGTAGCTGACCCTCAAATGACTGTAATGAGGGAGGCCATTGAAAAATTGACAAACGTGGTCGACAGGCTAGAACGAAACCAAACTCGTGCTTTACCACAAGATACCGAAGTTAATTCCCCACACAGAGAGAAGACCAGGCGACCTCCCACTAGAAGGACTCTCCAGTTCTCAGAGAGCCAAACTGAAGAAATTAGGAGTTCTCCCACGATAGCTAGGCCACCGCTAAGAGGACCAAAAGCGTCTTCGATAGGTTGGGTTCCCAACACTCCTTAACACCCGTTACTAGACGTGATGAACTTCGCGACGAACGCCTAATGGAACAACCTGGACCTGAAAGGAGAGCCCTAAAAAAACGAATTACCGACCTGGAGGCTAAGGACAAACGAAAAACAGAAGAATATTTCACAAAACGTCATTCTCCCTTCACCGAGGATATGCTTGTTGAACCTCTACCTGAAAAGTTGAAGATGCCACAACTTATAGGATATGATGGGAAATGAGATCCACTTAGCCATCTAGACAAGTACACTTCCTGGATGGAATTGCAGGGAGCATGAGATGCCATAATGTGTCATGCTTTTCCCTTAACATTGGGAGACAAAGCTCAAAGATGGTTCATAAGACTGCACTAGAGGTCAATAAAAAATTGGAGTGGCCTCGCAGTAGCGTTCCTTGCCCAGTTCATGGGTTCGAAAGCAAGAACTACGCCAAATGAACGACTTGTAAGCATAACGCAGGAAAAGACTGAATCACTCAAGAGCTACCTGAATAGGTTCAACAAGCAGTCTATTGAAGTCGAAAAAATCTCTGATGATACTGCACTCATGGCTGTACTTTCAGGATTAAGGCCAAAAATAAGATTCTGGTGGTCAGTACACGAGGACAGACCTCGTACGTACCATGAGTTCTTGAACCGAGCTGAAATACATCAGTGCAGAAGAAGCCACCTCCGATCAGGAAGATTTCAAACCTAACTCGCAGTCCGCATCAAGCCAAGGGAAAACAAGTGGATAAGGATGCTACACAAGATATGAGAAAAGATAGGAGAGACCAAAATCGTTCAAGGCCATGTCCTGACAAATTCCGTGAATACCATCCATTGAATGCAACCTTGGAGGAGGTCTTCCTACAAGCTGGGGAGAAGGAGACCTTCAACCGACCTCAGCCGCAGAAAAAGGAATTCAGAGGAAAAGGACATGCGAAGTACTGTCGTTTTCACAGAATGGCAGGACACAACACTGACAATTGCAGGAACCTGAAAGAAGAAGTGGAAACGCTTATCAGGCGAGGTCATTTGCAGGAATTCGTAGCTAAGTTTAGGGAGGCGAACCCAGCTGACGTCCAACCATCCAACCAACAAGGGACAGCTCAGCAAGTCCGACCTGGACCTCAAGCTCAGGAGGCACAGCACCGGGTCGAGATCCGAACTTTGATAAGCAAACCAGTGTTTTGAAGGCTCACGAAGATTTAGGCGAAAAAAAGCACGTGACGCTCGCACTTGACAGAACCACAATCCAGTGTACCTACATACTGAAGCTCGTGAAACTCCATACTCAGAGTGGTTTGGATTCACAGAAGAAGATACACAATGAGTGTTGCAGGATCAAAGCTATGCATTGGTCATAGCCATGACAGTCGTTGGAGCCCAAATACACCAAACTCTAGTAGATAATGAGAGCTCGGTTAACGTGTTATATTCCCAAACTTTGGAACGAATGGGAATATATGAACAACATCTGCAGCCATACTACAAAAGGTTACAATGGTTCTCTGGAGATCCTATAGAAGCTAAAGGACAGATTGTCTGATGACAGAATTGGGAGAGCTCCCTCGTCAAAGAAGAATTCTAACAGATTTCGTTATTGTTGATCTTCCTTCCAACTATAATGCCATATTGGAAAGGCCCATACTACACGAGCTACAGACAGCCACCTCAATATATCACTATTGTCTTAAATTCTCAACTTTCCATGGACCAGGGGTGGTGCGCGGAAATCAATCCGAAGCAAGAGCTTGCAGCGTAAACCTATTTTCCACCCAGATCCGAAGGATAAGGAATCAACAACATCCACAAATGGGAGAATTCAGATCTAAACGACCTATCGTGGCTGACCTGTCTAAGATCGGCATAACTGAGAAACATCGCAAAAAAGCCACTGACGACGAGCTCTTATTTGAAGAAGGAAAGGCAGACCCAAATTCGTATCCTGAGATCTTGGTAATCTCCGTTCCCATGTCTGGAATGGATATTCCCAAGGTATTGGTCGATACAGGAAGCTCACTTAACATACTTTACATCGGTACCCTGGAACGAATTGGGATTTCCCAGAGCTTCCTACAACCTTATCCAAGTATAGTTCTAGAGCTTAGTGGTTCTCCCTCCATAGCAAAAGGGGTAATCAAACTCCCTGTAAAGCTCGGAGAATCCCCTCGTCAAGCCAAGTTGAGCACATAATTTGTGGTCCTGGACTCAAAATTCTCTTATGATGCTATCATGGGACAACCCTTGTTGTTCAACCACAAGGCAATTGTATCTATGTATCATTATTCCATCAAATTTCCCACGCCTTATGGCGTAGGGCAGGTAAAGGGGAACACAGAAGTTGCTGAGAGATACCAGGTAGTGTTTGATTCGAAAGAAGGAAAAATCCATTTTCCTCCAGAAGTCCACTTGGTTTGCACAGTCAAATCCACACTGAATTCATTGGACCCACATCTGGAGATAAAGGGAGGAGACCAGTGGAAGAGCTGGATGCTATCAAGGTTGGTATGGGTGACCCCTCAGAAAGAACTCAAATTAGGTCGTGAATTGCGATCTCCACTCAAAGATCAGATCGTTAAGTTCCTTTAAGAAAACCTTGATGTTTTTGCTTGGAAACATTCGGATATGAAGAGAATTGACCCAAAGGTCGCGTGTCATAGGTTGGAAGTTGATCCAACGGTATGACCAAAGTAGCAACGACGCTGACCTTGAAACTCAGAACGGTATGAAGCCTTGAATAAAGAAGTACAAAATTGCTCCAATGGGTTTATTCGAAAAGCCAAATATCCGAAATGGGTTGCCAACCCTGTTTTAGTCAAGAAGAGTAACGGAGATTGGAGGACGTGCATCAATTTTACCGATGTAAACAAAGCTTGCCCGAAGGACAGCTTCCCGCTCCTAAGGATAGATCAGATGGTGGATGCCACCGCTGGGTACGAATTGCTCAGTTTCATGGATGCATACTCAGGGTACAATCAGATCCCCATGTATGAACCGGATCAAGAATACACAGCTTTTATTACCGACTGAGGTCTTTACTGTTATAAAGTTATGCCTTTTGGCCTCAAGAATGTTGAAGCAACTTACCAACGCTTAGTAAACTCTATGTTTGCTAAGCAAATTGGTAAGACCATAGAGGTGTACGTCGACGTCATGCTAGTAAAAAGCATGAATGCCCAAGATCATCAACACCACCTTGCTGAGATGTTCGAAATCCTACGAGCTTATGGAATGAAGTTAAACCCACACAAGTGCGCCTTTGGTGTTAGCTCGGGGAAGTTCTTGGGCTATTTGGTAAATTGTGGAGGGATTGAAGCTAATCCAGAGAAAATAAGGGCCATAATTGAGATGTGCTCTCCCACCAGACCTAAAGAGATTCAAAGTTTAACTAGACGAGTTGCAGCCTTAAGTCATTTTATGTCAGATCAACAGACAAATGCGAACCTTTCTTCGACGTGTTGAAAGGAGGGAAAAATTTTGAATGGACACCAGAATGCCAAGTTGCATTTGACCAACTAAAGTTGCACCTGGCACATCCCCATGTGTTATCAAAACCAAAAACAGGGGAGATATTGTATCTCACGGTATCAGAACATGCCAATAATGCAGTGTTAGTCATAGAAGAAGAGGGAATACAACACCCCGTCTACTACGTCAGCAAGGCTTTACATGAAGCCGAGCTCCACTATTCCCCATTGGAAAAGTTAGCTTATGCAGTGGTCATTGCGTCTCGAAAGTTAAGACCTTAATTTTTGGAACATCCAATTGAGATACTAACTACCCATTGAGTCAGGTCCTGCAAAAATCGGATACATCAAAGAGGTTAGTTAAATGGGCTATTGAGCTCGGTCAGTTTGATATAAAGTACAAACCACACACTTCTTTCAAGGGACAAGCCCTTGCAGATTTCGTTGCAGAATTCAGTTCAGATACGATAGAAGAGCCTTATCATAATTAACCATGTAGGCTTTTTGTTGATGGATCATCCACAAAGACACGAGCAGGAGCCGGGGTTGTATTAATCAGCCCTAATCACCAATTGTTTTGTGAAGCATTGTCGTTCGACTTTAGTGCTTCGAACAACGAAGCTGAGTACGAAGCCCTTATAGCTGGCCTAAGAATGGCGAAGGAAATGAGGATTGATCGCGTGGTGGTACATAGCGATTCTCAGCTAGTAGTAAATCAGGTCAATCAGGCTTATCAAGAAAAGGAGGAAAGGATGAACAACTATCTCCAGATTGTTAAATAGGAGTTAAAAAATTTCCAAAAAGTACAGATCGAACGAATTCCCCGAACTCAAAATAGCCACCCTGATGCCTTGGCCTGGTTAGCAACAAGTGAGGAGATAGAAAAATTTGATAGTATCCCAGTGAGAAGAATATGTTATCCTGCGATCGAAGAGCTTGAAGTAATTCATATAAAAACTGACCCTAAACCGACATAGATGGATGAGATTATTATGTACCTAAAAATGGAGTTAGGTCCAGAAGATCCTATCATAGCAAGGAAACTCTGCACGAAGGTAGCCAAGTACACGTTAGTCAATAACGTCCTCTATAAACGAGGGTATTTTGTACCTCTGCTTAAGTGTTTGAATGAAGAAGAGGCACTACGTACCCTAGAGGAAGTGCACGAAGAAATATGTGGAAACCATGCTGGAGGACAATCACTAGCACATAAAATCATGCGCCAAGGATACTTTTGGCCTTCTATGAAAAAGGACACCTTAGAATTTGCCAGAAGATGTGACAAATGCCAAAGGTTTGGTCCCAGAATCAACCTTCCACCAAATGAACTAAATTGCGTAATCACCTCATGGCCTTTCTCCAAATGGGGGGTCGATTTAATCGGTCTCATGCCAACAGGAAAGGGGAAAACAAAATTTGCAATCGTAGTAGTTGACTACTTCACCAAATGGGTGGAACCTGAACCTCTAGCCAAAATAACCGAGCATAAAACCACAGAGTTCATATGGAAATCTATCATATGCCGGTTTGGGATACCACATTCCATTAGGACTGACAAGAGAAAACAATTTGATAACCTCGTTTCTCAAATTTCTGCGAAAGCTTTGGGATACAACAACACTTCTCCACACCTAATCATCATCAAGCTAACGAACAGGTGGAAACAATCAATAAAATTACCAAGCATACGCTCAAAGCCAAGCTCGATACTCTTAAGGGAGGATGGGCTAAAGAGCTTCCTAGCGTGCTATGGTCCTATCGCACCACAGCCCGCAGCAGTACAGAAGAAACTCCCTTCTCTTTAGCTTTCGGAGTAGAAGTTGTAATCCCTCTTGAGATAGAGGTTCCTTCTATCCGAATATTGATGTACAATGAAAATGAGAATGAGAAAGTACTACGTGGAGAGTTGGATCTGCTTGAAGAAAAGAGAAACAAAGCCGAGATTAGAAATGCCATATATAAAAAGTGTCAACCAGAAAGTAAGAAAATGAGAGTTTAAAGTCGGCGACCTTGTATTAAGGAAAGTATTCCTAGCAACAAGGGAAATCAATTCTAGATCCCTAGGACCTACTTGGGAAAGTCCTTACAAGGTGACCAGAGTCCTTCTTAGAAAAGCATATGAGCTAGAAGACATGGAAGGAAGACTCCTGCCATACCCTTAGAACGCATAACATCTCAAAAAATAATATCAATAAAAAGGGTTGTATTTTGAAGTTGTTTGTAATAAAAAGAACTAATGTGTGAAGATGCTGGTACACTACCCATAAAGCCTTGCTAACGAAGCAGGTTGAGCTAAAGTTGTAAGTGCTACAACACTTAGTGAGAATTCCTATAAGGGAATCCTAAAAAGCTCTGCTAACGAAGCAGGCCGAGCTAAGGTTGTAAGT
>CAIGRN010135976.1:0-17864 GCA_903798345.1 Fraxinus anomala
ACTGCATGTCCTATATATATTCCTTCCATTTCTTTGCAACATCATCAAGAAATCTCTCTCTCTCTCTCTCTCTCTCTCTCTCTCTCTATATATATATATATACACACACACAGAGATAAGAGGCTAGAGATATAGTAGGTGGGGTAGGGGGGTTAGGCGGCGGTGATATGGGCCGCAGGTCTAGTGGTTGGCGGGTACTTTGTGAAGAAAAAACATGCTTAGGTTTATATTGATCAAGTGAGGGGATGAATGCCATTTGTCAGGTACAGTTGGGATTGTATTTAATGAAGTTAGGAACTTAGTATGTCCATTGCACAAACATACGACGCGTCGAGTCTTACTTTTAACGGTGAAGTTTTTTCTCTTTACAATTGAATGCTCTTAAATAAGGTTTCACATTTGGCAGCATAGGAAGTAACGGATTATTCTAGTTTCTATAATTGATCGACGTCTGTACATCTCGACTATGATAACAAAACAATTTCGAATATAGAGCATAGAACCAAATAAAAAATAATTTGAATCTAGTCGGTTTTCTATTGAAGGAGATATTTTAGTTGTTCATTAAATTGGATTCAAGAATAATGGACTTGATTAAGAGAGTATGTTAGTAAATATTTGTTGTGTGTCATTTAACTCGATTGTACCACGTTACATGAATAAGCTAGAGACTATAGATATGGCAAATGAAAGCCATAAATAAGCATTCGAAATAATTTCAAATTTCCTGAAATGGAATTGTACAAATTGAATTGGCAAGCACAATACCATAAAAAGTAAACAAGTTAGAGGGACGACAATTTGACTCGAAATATCTTAGTCCAGATCCCTTTTATCTCGAATACCTAATTATTTAGAAAAACAAAAATTTCTTTAAAACCAATTTAATTTAATTTTTTATGTCAAAATTTGAAGTGATTATCTAAATCAAATAGTTTAATTCCCAAATTACCTTAGAATTTATAGGAAAAAATAATTACAAACGGGGCAGGGGATTGCCCCATCGTGTCTCGTTGCCATGGAAAAAAGGAGAAGAAATAAAGAAAATACTTTACCAAGATGGGATTGCGTAGAAATAAGAGGAATTATGAATTTTAGAGGCTCACTATCGTGCCACCTGAACTGATAATTTTCATTGATTAATAACCTTTTTTTTAGGGTTTTGCCATGTGTCACTTACACCCAGATATAGAGCCCTCCTCACAATAGGGGTCCACAATATTTTTATTTGACGTGGGCCCTCTATTATGAGGGGGTATGAACCACAATGTACAAATAGCAAAACATTTTTCTTTAAGATGATTGTCCATATGTATCATACAAATCAATTCAACGATAGATTTGGAGAAACGTCATCGAAGATTATGAAGAGATATGAGAGTCTATTATTAATTAATTATTTCCCTTGAAATATTAAATTCAGTTGAATTTCCACAAGAAATTTCGACATTTCACACAATCCATAGTCCCCGCGTGGCCCCATTTAGTTAGAAAACTTTATTGATTTGAATCACATAGCTCACGTTATTTGAAAAATGAATTCAAAGTAAATACCTTGTTGACAATGTAAAACCCATTTGAAATTCATTACGATATTATATATAAGAACCAATAATTCATCCAAATTAATGAAATTGCGAAGACAAAAAGAAGTACGAAAACTTTAGGGCTTGTTTGGTTTGTGTTTGAGTTCAATTTTAATTTTGTTTTGAACGCCTGTGTTTAAGATAGCTGAAAATAAGTTTGATTTGAAATTTCGAAAAATTATTTTATGATATTTTATTCCATAAAATTTGATTACTGAGTAAAAATAAAAAAAAAATTATGTTGATATAATATCAAGTAATATATAAATTTTTTTTAAAAAAATGGTGAATCTTATAGTATTTTTTTCTCGTTACAAAAATAAAATAAAAATCAATAATAAATTGGGTTCAAAATATAGGAAATAAAAATAAAAATTAATGACGTTTTTGAAGATATTCTTATCTATGTTTATTTAAATATTTTTTAGATTTTTTATGTAAATAATCATTAAGAACTTCAACTATTTTTATTTTTAGAAATTTTTATAATTTTATATTTTTACAGTTTTGTTTTTTAATTAATAGAATTTTAATTTTATTTCTTTGGAATTTTATTTTATTTTATTTATTTATTAAATTTTATCAATTTTAATTTTAAATTTTTTAATAAAATAAAAATTATTTAAATGTTTGTTTTACACGTTTTGAGTGTTTTTCAAAATTTTTACTTAAAACACTTAAAACGTCAAAAATATGTTTTGAATCTTATTTTATAAATTTATTATTGATTTTGAAAATGCATTTTCAAAAATATCTGAGCAACGTATTTTGTAAAATTTAAACAGTTTGAAAATAACAAATTAAACACACTTTTAGGATCACGTGTTCAGGTTGCCACTCGCTTAGTAATTTGCAAAATTAGCAGCCTGCACTTCAAAGTTTAAACTTACCCACAAACTCTTCAAACATATCCTTTTAATTTGTTCGATATTCAAGAATTCCTAACATTTTTTTGTGATTAGATAAAAAAAGTCCTAAAAGTTTAACTTATGTTATTGAAAAACTTAAATGTCAAAACATAAAATAAAATCGAGGACTGAAGGAAAACTTGGGCAAATCTGCAAATTGCGACCTTAGTGTTCTACTTGGGACTTACAAGAAATTATGTCTCTCTATATCATCTTCTAGAGATTAAAGTTTCATGGTGCATGTTTAGCATGTAATAATAAACACGATTAAGAAAATATAATTAATAAAATTGAAAATATAAATTTTACTTACATTTTTCTTAATATTATCCTACTTTAAATAATAGTTTAAATATGATTATTTCATATTTTTTTGATAATAAGGCACATTAAATATAAAACAACACTATCAGTACAGAAAAATTGAATAGAAAATACACTTGGAAGGTTTTCGTTGGAAGAAAAAAAAAAAGAGCTAATAGGGTGCTGCCATGTCAACACCTTGTTCAAATTCTGTCAAAAAAGCATGTACCTACATGATTATTGTTAAATATAACCATATTAGAAAATTAAGAAATTAATTTTATTCTGAGCCCCTATTTGGTATCGTTAGAAAATCTAATCAAAATTAATATCAATAATTAATTTTTTTTACTCACTTCATATGAGTCATAACTATTCAACCACATATTCCATCAATTTTTAGTAAAATCTGATTTCAATCTTTATCAAACACGAGCTTAATAAGAAAATTGACATATAATTTGGGACAAACGAAGAAAAAAAATAAGTCTATCTCTATGGGACAAGGTATATGTGTTTTGTGTTGGTAATAATTGGTGTTACAAAATCTGCATTCCCAACCCTCAAAATCGAAGTTAATTGTCTTAATGGTAACCGAACTTATGTCTACATCTTTAATTGCTCACTGAAATTTAAGATATTGAATTTTGGTCATTGAACTTATCCAAACGTTGGACATTACTAACTGTCATAACATCCGTTTCAAACATTTAATGGAATCAACGACACAGTTAATGGAATGCACATGTGGCGTTTCGTCATGAAGTTAACAATTTGTCACGTCTCCGATCGCTCACTAAATTTTGAAAAAGGTTTTCGATTACTTACTAAATTTTTGAAAAATGTCTTCGATTGTTTATTGAAGTTTGGCGCGGTCGGATTTTATCCACTAAATTTATAAAAATGACAGGCATGTTTTCCGTTAAAAATTGTATACTGCAAGTGCACGAATAGCGTAAAAGTAATAAAATGGACTAACGAGTACGAGTTGTTGATCTCAGAAGAAATTATTAATAACACATTTTTAGAAATTTAAGCTATTTTCATCATTTTGAAAATATAAATTTATTGTGTGTTTTGTTGCAAAATCTCAATTTTAATTAAATTTATTGTATGTTTCGTTGCAAAATTCAAATTTTAATGTAATTTAATCAAAACAACAAAACATATAATATATTTGAATTTTTTAAAAATGATGAAAGTAATTTAAAATTAAACAAAAATATGTTAAAATTAAATATAACTATTGTATAATTGAGTAATCATTTATCATGGAATCGACAACCTCGACTCGTTTGCCCACTTTATTAATTTAAAGTTAGTTGCTTGCATAGTGCTGAAATATGCCTGCGTAATGCAGGTAGCTAAAAAATACGGGCCATTTATCATGTCACAAACGGCTGAGCCACGTGGGTCAGCTCCAGCTAAGGCCAACGCCCAAAAATGAGGCACGGTCCCACCAAGTCGGTTCGGGCTTTTTTGTTGGGTCTAGTCACGAGCTGTTCAAACGGACAAGCCTAATGACATTCTTTCGTCAAGTGCGATTGTGGTACACAAGTTTTTAACAAACAACAGGTCAATGTTATTTTTATAAGTTCAGTTGTCAAAATTTAACAACTTCAAGCTTTAACGAGTAATCGAAGACCTTTTTCAAAGTTTAAGGAACAAACGAAAATATTTCAAAGCTTAGTGAGTAATTAAAGACGTGACAATTTGTCCCGTCATGCGTATTCCATTAGCCACTGAAACAGGTGTTATGTCAATGTGTAACGTCCTACGTTTGAATAAAGTTAATGATCAAAATTCAAAATTTTAAACTTGAGTGAGCTATTGAAGAGACAGACAAAAGTTCAGTGACCACTGAAACGATTAACTCCTCAAAATCGTCCTTTTTAAAGAATTAGAAGATAAATGTATCATTTCTGTGCTCGTATTGTATCTTGTACGCATCCATACCCATTGCCTATGTAATGTAAAATCTTTCCCAATTTGGTGGTGGGTCTCCAGGATTGCATTCTGTCGTTCGCTTTCTGGGTTTGATCCAAAATCTTCAATCCTGAGCAAATGGAGAACGATAATGAAGAATACACTAAAGAGTTGAATGTGGCCGTTAGGGTCGTCCACATGGCATGTTCACTATGCCAAAAAGTGCAGAAGCAATTGCTTTTCTCAAACAATTCCAATCAGATTAAGTCCAAGGATGATGATTCTCTGGTTACTGTTGCCGGTATTCTTCTCTTTACTTGGATTGGGTGTTTGCATTTGTGATTTTCTCCTGGGTTTTGATGAATTCTGGTACACATTTGAAGCATTGTTGCCTTTTGTTTATTTTCTTGATTCTTTCGTGCTTTTGCACTGTTAATTATGGAGAGATTGAATTTTGTTTGTATCTTCTCTTCTTCTGGAAGTGAATTTCATGCAATATATTTTTCACATGGAAAAGGAACAGTAAATGTAAGGCTTCCAATTATTATTACTTACAAAACAGTAATGGAGACCATCGATTTAGCATATTAATTTTCCTGGATAAACGTTATAGTGTTCCTTCTATTCCAACAATTAGATTGCTGCAAGTACCATTTTTACATATCTATTGGATTCATTATGGAGAAGATCTTTCTAGGTCTTCATAGCAGTTGCTAGACTTGTAATTATGTTGTTTAGCTTGTCTTGAGGAAATTTTACCCAACAGTAATATCAGAAGTAATAAACTGGGTGCATAACCCAATTATATACTAGTACAGCAATATAAGGCGAGAAGGTGATATCCCCGTTTATAATTACAAGAGAGATGGGGAGAGCTATGAATGAATTTTGGAATGCCCACATATAATACTACTTATATCAGGAAGAACAAGGATCAGTAAATTGAGTAAATTGAGAATATCTATATACTACTTAATCTAATTCTTACTACTAGAGTCAAAGTTGAGTGTTGGATCTTGAAAATGTTTAGAATCAAGTTTAACTTACACCAGGACAGATACGTGTAGCATATAATGATTCAACCATGTAAAGGTGGGAGATATTTATGAAGCACTAAATAGGTGTTGTGGTGATATTTTGTTCTTAGATCAGTTGCTTAAGATGAATAGTAAATGCAGGCACGTGTATTTAAGACGTGTTTTGTACTTACACTGGGTGGTAAATTGTGGAACCTGACATTGTTTTTTCCATAGACATGCTATTTATATGTCTATTCTCGCAGTATTTCATTTCATCTTCAATACTTGTAACAGGATTTATATGTTGATTCTTGAATCTCCATTTAGATACCTTCTTATTAGTCTAAATTTATCATGATATGAAGGGCTTTTTTTCAGACGAATTCCTATATTCTAATTCAGTCAAAACTACTTGTTCGGAAAATAAGGCCGAAAGTGAACTTAGACTTAATATTTTTGAGGTCGGCTACATGATTTTTTTACTCCACTACTTTCTCGTTACTCCACTGTGGTTCTTTTACTAAAATTTTTTTGCCTCATACTTACAAATATGGTGTCAGTTGGATATCTATGGAGAAAGTTGATTGATTTCTTAGAATGTAGATATACACAAGAATTGATATTTATTAACATTAGAAAAGAGAGTGAATTATTCTTATCTGATAAATCTTCTAAAGACAGAGATGCAAAGTGTGCATTTCCAAATCTTTTAAATGTTGTGGTGCCTGTGTGTAAAAAACATTGTTCCAAAGTAAAACTTGGAACTATTGTACTTGCATAAATGCAGGATATGCATTCCTGATTTTGGTTATTTTTGAATGCTTCTGCATGAATAGACTGGAGTGTGCAAGCAACAGTAAGTTGGATGCTCTCAGAAGCTTTTGGTGGACAAGATATATCCATTGTTGCTGAAGAAGATGTACAAACTCTTTCCAAGCCTGAATCATCAGCTCAACTGGGAATGGTGGTCAGTGCAGTGAATGAGTGCTTGGCTGAGGCATGTAAATTTGGTCTTAAGGGTCCAAATGAAGCACTTGGTGCTTCACAAGTTCTTGAAGCAATTAACCGATGCAACTCAACTGGGGGCCCTGTGGGACGGCATTGGGTCCTTGACCCTGTCGATGGAACACTGGGCTTTGTGCGCGGAGATCAGTATGCCATTGCACTTGCTATGATTGATGATGGAGAAGTTGCAATTGGAGTACTTGGGTGCCCTAATTACCCAGTGAAGGATGATAGCCTGATCAAATATAGTCAACAATGTCCTGTTATGTCAGAAATGTCATCACGGGAAGAAGGTTGTGTGATGTACACAAAGAAAGGCAGTGGTAAAGCTTGGATGCAACCTTTAATTTATGGCGATAAGAGGCTCGAGTGGCAAAATTCTGCAAGAACTATACACGTTTCTTCCATTGATGATCCTGCATTAGCAACATTCTGCGAGCCAGTGGAAAAAACCAATTCAAACCATTCCTTTGCGGCTGGTATTGCTCATACTGTAGGGCTAAGGTCTGTGATGCACTATCATGCTATTAGAAATTATAGCTCAATTCCTTGCATTCGGACTCAGATTACTTCCATGGGATACAAGGCCACCAAATGGTTGACAATGAAAGAGTATAATCTTAGTCTAATTGTCTATGATTTCAATATTTTCATTCTAGTTTCATGCGAAATCTGAGATGGATTGCTATTCTCTTTTATTCTTGCTTATTCTTTCATTTGTTCTTTTCTCGGTTGTGGAGAATATGAGATGGCATCTACCCTCTTTTATCCTTGCTAGCTACTCCTGCATGTTGAGTGACTTCATTATTGCATAAACTTCCTTACATGTCTTCAAGAGTGATACCTGAACCATTTTTAACTCTTAAATGCAGAAAGCAGCCGTTGCGAGTTTATAGCATGGTCAAATATGCAGCCATTGCTCGAGGGGAAGCTGAGATTTTCATGAAATTTGCTAGATCTGGATACAAGGAGAAGATATGGGATCACGCAGCGGGTGTTCTCCTTGTGCAAGAAGCTGGTGGTGTGGTTACTGATGCAGGAGGGACACCATTGGATTTTTCAAGAGGAATGTATCTAGAAGGTCTTGATAGGGGAATAGTTGCTTGTTCTGGTTTCAAGTTGCATGAGAAAATCATTGGAGCTGTTTACGCTAGCTGGGAATCATCAAATTTATAAGCCTTCCTATCCTTCAGGTGGACTAAACGTCAATTACCCTGTGATATTTCGTACTTGCTTCTAAGTTAGGCCTGTTCTACCTTTTTCCTTCCAAAATCCCACCATTAGCTACACTTTTGTCTGAACTCACTGGTTTACTTAGCCAAATTTAGGTTTCCATCCAGCAATTCTTTTGGCCGGAAATATTTTCTTCTTGTTCCATAGGCCTAGTTGAATTAATCAAATTCGGTAGTCTAATAGATTCCCTGAAAAGGAATATAAGCAACATGTTTCTTGATGCCAAAACATACAAGTACAGGTGGAGGTCACTCTAGATTGAAAGTCAATTTGATAAAAACTCCATTGAAAGTTGATCAAGAAAAGGAAAAAAACATGCATTGCAAATCATCCTTCATAGCATTGATTTTGTTGCTGCTAATAATTCGAAGTTAATAAAGTCCGTTCCTTCAACTTGATGGAGTTAGCTCACTAATCCTAAGACCTAAAATAAGTGTCATTACCAAGGCTTCTTTCACTAACAAGTAATTCCTTTTTTTCTCTAGTACTCGAAGGTAGTCTTCGGATTATGCCCATTTAAACTTTCTACACTGCACCCATTTGTCGAAATACTTATTTCAACCTCGTGATCTAGGTAGGGATGTTACGTAATGTAATCTTCTCAAGGGATGCAATCTTTGTAAAATTCTACACTGTTTTGTCTGATATCTCTACGATTAAGACGACAATGTTCTGAACCCCCCCCCCCCCCCCCCCCCCCCCNTTTGCTTGTGGTTAGTAGTTGCTATCTAGTGTTGCTCAACAATGGTGCTGTCCTTAAGTAGATAATGCAAGTGCCACTTTTCTAACTCTGAATTCGGAATCCAGTTGGAATCTGGCGGCCTTTTGTTCTACATTGTTAAGTTGTTCAGCTTATCAGGTAACGGCGTTAACCAACTTCCTTTCCAATATAATGACGAAAAAAAAAGAGAAAAATATATCACAACTGGCCTGTCTGCAGATATTGATTGTCTTTATGCATGTTAACATAATCTAGTATATAACCCAGATTTTGACTAATTTTATATTTATTTGTAAATTATTCACAAGTCCCCAATAGAAACCTTCACTAAATGATGAGTTTTCAGTTAATCAAGAGTCAACGAATTGGTTTCTACCTATGGATTTGGCTATGTAGGTAGTTTGTAGGATCTAAGCACATGTTTTGATGACTGGTTTAGCCCTTGTTTGGCTTTGCTAAAAATCATATTTTTAGTAGATTTTGATTAAAAGTTGATGAAATATGTGGATCCATAAAATATGTAGTTAAAATTAATTGTAGATTTTGAGTTATATTTTTATCAATTTTTTTAGCTAAACCAAACAGGGATATTCAAGCATTTGTGATCTACACAATTTAATGCAGTCATTGGACTTTGAGTGATGTTTCAGAATGTGTCTTCCCTGAAATTATCACAATAGCTGGATTTGCAGAACCCCAAGTAATTCTCATCAAGTTTCCATTGCCCTTGAACTGCCTTGATGTAAGGGAAAAGTGTGGTTTTATAGCCTAGATTTGCATTGGAATTTCCAAGTTCCCCCTGTTTTGATTTACACCCTTGCTATGTGTACAGAAAAATGCCATTTGGTAGCATCTAGTGAAATTCTGGCAGCACTGCTTCTGTACAAGCAAATAAATTCTCTGATTTACAATGATGAAAATATTGATAAGAGATAGAGGTATCAAGATTGAGTAGTGCTATACGTACAGGGTAAGTTTCACAGAATTTATACAGGACGACTCTTGGCGTAAGCAGTACCTGTAAAAAGTTTGTGAAAACTCTCCCGTACTTGGGGAACTTTCCATGAAAATTTGTTGGGCATGTCCCATTGAGGGATGGTCTGGCACGGCCCACCTCAAAGTCGGGTCTTGTCAACTTAGCTCAACTTTAAACATTTCTAATAACTTATAAGAGCCGTCTTTCTACGTTCTTGAATAAATTATTGTTACTTGTAAGTAATTTTTGAAACTTAGCCAAACATGCAGGATCTAGGAATTCTCTGAACTAGGAGTAATAGATTAGATCACAAGCTTTGTTTATTGCACATATTATTCAAAAATAATTACAAATCAACTTTACATTATAATAAAGTATAGTACTATATGTGGCGTGGCATTGCATGGCCAGCCCTACTAGTGTCCATGGCACGTTACTTACTAGGTCAATTTTTAAGCATTATTTTCTACGGTTCATTAATGCAAAGACCCTTTTATGGTTGTCAATTAGTCTTGCTATTAATTATCTAAATTGAATCGTCAACTTAAGACTTATGACAAAGAAAATCCTCAAGTCAATAAGAGCCCATTTGACAAAATTTTAAAAGACGAGCTGATTTTGAAATTAAAAAAGTTACTTATGAATATATTTGGATAATTTTTTAGAAGTAATTCGACTTTTTCGGGAAGTTTTTATATAAGAAGCAGAAGCAAAAATAGTAGTTTATAAATGGTGTAATCTATCGATAACTAGAAACGATTTATAAATTTTGTCGGTTAAATTTTTAATTTTTTAAAAATTATTATGGTAAGGAAAAATTGTTAAATAGATTGATTATGCAAATGGTTGGTGGGATTCGACTCTTGGCTACTTTACGCCATTCCCGCGTTTTACATCTCTGGCACCCACAAATGAAATATGAGACCCACACTTCTTTTTCCTTTTTCTTTTAAAATTTTAGCCGTCCGTGTTCTTAGTGCTTACGTCCTTGTTTGGTATAATTAATAATTAATTTTAATCATATATTTTATAGGATTGACAGCTTTTTAGTTACATATTTTATCATTTTTTTAATAAAAATATACTAAAAATCTGATTTTAATTCCCACTAAACGGGGCTAATTTGTCAAAAAATAATAATAAAAAATATTGGGTATATAAAATGAAAGATTGTAGCATGCAGGCCTAACACTTCCAATAAATCAAACAAATTTTAAACCAATTCAATTAGACAACAGGATTGACTTTTCCATTGTTTGAGCCCCGTTTTAGTCCCAAAAAAATAATTAAAAAAATTGAATAGTTTATTGATAAAAAAAATATGGTTAAAAAATAAGGAAAAATTTTGAATTTATATATAATATTATTTTATTAAAAATGTGTGATTGAAATGAGATCAGAATACTACTAAAAAATGCATATTTTTCAAAGATTGGAAGCATACAATACCTATTGATCTTGATCAGATCCGCTCAAAGCGTCCGCCCATGTTTGGTTCGAGTGAAAATCATATTTTTAGTAGATTTTAATAAAAATGGATGAAATTTGTTATTGAAAAATTGTGTAGTTCATAAGACGTGTAATTAAAATTAATTATTAAATTTAATCTAATTTTGTAGTTTGTCTGTACACCTTAAATACACACAGACATTACACTGGAGAAAGAATCACAAAACGCCAACCAATACCTTCTTTCTGTTATCTTCTGTTCTGTACTTCACTCAATCAGCAGAAAAAGTTCAAATTTAAATCCACACAACCTCAGATTCAGGGAAGCCCTTCCTTCCTTGTTGGGATCACCAAATGCATCCCAGATTTTGATATTAACTGTTCTTTCTTTCCGGTAAGGTTAAAGATCTAATTTTTTATTTTATTTTTCAATCAAAATTCAAAAATATGGGAAAAACAGGCAGAGACTGGATGCAGATCTATGCGATCTATGGAGTAGATGATTGGCAGACGCCATTGTTCCTCCTTATTAATGCTATAGGCTTTTCGATTCTTTCAGTCATCTTCCTTCTTTACTTTGAACCCATTTGCGATCTTTTCCACCACTTTCTCCCTGGCCCAGGATTGGGTCGCTTTGCCGCGGGGTTTAGTGGATCAGTCACTGCTCTCTCCGCCGTCTGTCTCTTCTTCGCCGCCGACAATTTCTTTTACTCAGCCGTCTCCCTCCACTGGGAAATGTCCCAGCGTATAGTTTCCTCCATCCCTGACTGGTCCTCCGTCAAGCACGCACTCGACCTGGGCTGCGGACGCGGCATCCTCCTCAACGCCGTCGCTTTACAGCTCAAGAAATCTGGTTCTTCCGGCCGGGTTGTTGGGCTCAATCCGACCCAGAATAGAAGGAACCAATTTCCCAACCCGACCGCCACACTCCGAACCGCCACCCTCGAGGGCGTCCAGGAGTACGTCACGTGTCGGCCAGGTGACCCAAGAACTCTTCCCTTCAGTGACAACTACTTTGACGTGGTGGTGTCAGCCGCGTTCGTGCATACAGTAGGAAAAGAGTTCGGACCCAAATCCGCCGCTGCCGCAGCGGAGCGGATGCGCGTGTTGGCTGAGGTGGCACGTGTGTTGAAACCCGATGGTGTAGCAGTGATTTGGGACATAGTGTACGTGCCAGAGTATGTACAGAGACTACACGAATGGAAGATGGAGGAGATTCGGGTGTCGGAGAGCGTGACGGCGTTTATGGTCAGCAGCCACATCGTATCATTCAGGAAGCCACGTCAGCATTTTGTGGGGTCCAATGAAGTCAGATTGGATTGGAGATTCAACATTCTCTGTTGAAAAAAACAATAAAATCATATGAAAAAGTCATATGATTATAATTTATATTGTGCTTTTATTTATTCTTTTTTGTTCTTTTTGAGTTGTAGAAGAAAAACTAAACTAAAAAGGTCTGGGGATACAAAGTAGAACCAGATATCCTTTCTATGAGAGTGAAATATGTACCATTGTAAATATCAATATCAATACAAAAAATTATTAATGTTTTAAAAGTCGACTTGGATGTAGACTGAAGAATGAAAAGGTCAAGAAGATCGAACTAATATTAAAAAATTAAATAAAACTTATTTTCACAGTTACTAGATTTTCGATTTTTACCCTATAAATGGATCAAATTTCGAATTGATTCTCAGATTGGACAAGGAGGTTGTTTTCTAGTCACTATCCTAAATCTTTCTATGTATATCTGAATTTAACAACGTTAAATTCAGAAATGATAAATGGTTAAATTTGTCAAATTTGGGTCAATTAAATTTTGTTTAGAACCTTATGAATCAAATTCTACTTAAAATTGATTTTAAAATTGTTCTGAAATAAACGAAACATATTTGAACAACTTACATTTGACTTAACTCAAGTCCATTGCAATTTATAAACCACCAATTAAATTGGTTGAAGCACATAAGACAATCTTAAAGGAAGCTTAGAGAACAATTATTAGATAATCATTAAAGGGACACGAGATATAAGACAAATAGAACCCAATTATATCAAAGGGGAAACACGATCAAATAATTTTACCCTCTAACATAACGAACTATACAACAAGCTACATTTGCTTGTCGTACTCACTTTGTAAATTCAGAGCATTGCTTAAATAGAAAGTTATGGGTAGGTAAAAGGATTGCCCATCCAGAATTTTTATAGCTTGCATTTGACATTAAGAAGTTAGAGGGAAGAGTTGGGTGAATGTGAAGTGTAAAGTTGCACTTACTTCAATATACGTGGGGGATTGACGAGGCTGGATTGAGACTGAACACCTGACCTGATATTTTGCTCCTGCTTTGCAATATTCTACTGGTTGAGCATTCAGAATTTGAGAGGAAAAACTGGCCCAGAGTTAATGGCATTTAACTTCTAGCACCAACCAATTCTCAATGTCCACTACACAATAATGTTTGAAACGACTTAGGCTCAGTTAGCTTATATATATTGTCCCTTTTTAGAAAGTCTATGTCCATCTTGCCTCTCATGAATCTCTCTCTTGACCATCAAAATTCGAACCTAAAATTTTCGTCTTATGAGAGACTCAAGTTGAATATTAATACGAATTGAACAATTTGTGCAATTGATACCAGGATTCAAATCTCTCATAAGACAAAGACCTAATGTTTGAATTTTGGGAAATGCGACAAAAATTCGTGAATGATAAAATGAGGGTATGTTTTATGGATATTATTGATCAAAGAATGTTTTTTTTAAATAATGATATGATGAGAAATATGTATGTTTTTTTTAAATAATGATATGATGAGAAATATGTGGTTAAAAAGTAAGGAAAAATTATTGATGTGATGAAAAATATTATTTTATTGAAAAATGCGTGATTGAAAACGAGTTTTGAAAGAATGCGTGTCAAACAGAGGCTGAATAAAGACTCCCTTAAAACGGACAACAAATATATAATGGCTTGAGCAAAGAGGCTCAAGTCGTTACAATGCTCCCACTAAATTTTTTCCCAACCACCATTAAAAAAAATGTAGAGATGAAAAAGTGCCTTACTTGAAAAGAAATGCAAATAAACATTTATTCACGACTCTTACATGTTAAATGTCTAGTCCAGAAGGTCCATAGCAGAAAGTGACAGTATGCATGATACGTCAACCTTATGCCAAAATTAGAGAACCAACTGAAAAACATTAAGAGCTGCTGCGCTTCACACATGTCATTCACAGTGAACATAGCCAAGCAGAGAAGGTAAAAATATTTCCTTTCTCATCTCATTCTCGTATACAAGGTATTTCTCAGTTTCAGGTTCTATTCTACAACTCCAAATTGCAACTGTACATGAGCCGAGAAACTACACAAGCTTTCTATCTCAAAACTTGAGGAGCTGAGTTCTGAAATTCTCGCAAATTCGAAAAATAAAATACAAATTTTACAAAATTTCAGGGAGAGGAAAATCAGATGCATGATTCAAACAATGGACTGACTATTAAATTGACTGAATACAACAACCCCGAATTAACGTCCGGCTGGTATGCAAAATGATGAGCTGAGGGCTGGAGGCAAGACACAGATCAAATGAGGCCCGGGTGGATTGCAACTTATATTTGCCTCATCAACCTCCGGCAATCCCAGATGCGGAGGGCGAACATATCCAGCTACCAGTGGCAAGCATAAAATCGTTATCTCTACCCGGGAACCTATTAGAAACATCATGGTATTTTAGCCATGCCACCAATAACTAGCCATTGAAAAATAGATGCTCGCAGCATGTTCCGAATGCTGCTACCAGATAGGATTGACTCAAGAACAATAAATTTGTAGTCTGATTTTCAGTAAGAATGTAAATTTAATTGGCCAGTTTGATTAACCTCAAAAATTGGATGGACAGACATTTAAAAATAGCTTCCTATTCACTATTGTCTAATCCATCGTACCTCATGTATAGAAAGTAAATGAATAAATTTAAGTGTTTGTTACACCTTGCAAGTTACTTTTTCTTAAATACAACTTACTTTAATAAATTTAACAAGTGATGATTCAAATGCAATTTCTAATTTAACAATATCATAACCTATATCTTAACCCTAGTACTTCATCACTTCATTAAATAAATCCAAATATCACCTGTACTGAAATATATTTTACTTAAATAAGAAAGGTTAACATAACAAATTTTATAGTTAATTTTAAACCATTAAATAGATAAAATTTGGCTTATAATAGTATATCATTAGATTTTATCCACTTGTATTTCTTTGCTCAATTTCTACTTCATGAAAGGTTACTCCTATCTATCACCGCGTTTAAATAACTTCAATCTAAAAAACATAAAAAATCATTTAATAATAAAATTTTGAGTTAATAAATTCCTGAAATATATAAAACATTGAATATAAAAATTTATTTATTCTTTAGTTTATTTAAATATAAGTTACAATAAAACTTGGATTGAAAATAGTATTTGATTGGCTTGTTAAATGTTTGAAATGATATTATTCATATGATGAACATTTAAAAAAAAATTTAGAAATAATATTATTCAATGTGAAATTTAATAATGTTCCTACTTGAAAATACAAGTTCAATAATATTTGATCAAGAATTGATATTTGGTTACTTTATTACAACAAAATTTCAAAATTTTCTTTTCAATCATTTGCTTTTCTAACTAGTAAAGACTTATTTTACCAAACGGAACTACTTCTAAATACAGTCATACAAGTTTAAGAAAATACTGCTGAGTGATTTAAGTTACTTATAAATAACATTTTTAAGCTACGCATAAAAGGAAAGTAATACGGAGAGTGACATGCCTGGTTTTGTGGAGAGTGATACGTGCCCTCTTTTCCTTCCAGCAATCATCCAGTTTTCGGAATTTGCAATGACTTCATAAAGTACCTTTTCCTGTTACACAAAAAGGAAAACAATAAACAACTGGTAAGTACGTTTTTAAGAAGTAATATTGCAAATATGCTGCATCCTGAAGAAACTTGATGCACCTTTGACCAATTTTTTTTGTATATTAGCAACAAAGTATCTGGCCAGATTGTCAGTGGAAGAAGACGAGGACATGAGTAGAATTCCCAAAAGCAGTGAACATATGGAATTGGAAGTAACTATAAGAGGTTAACCATTACATGGTCGTGGGAGATAGTAATGAAAAACTCCTCTATGTATTGTAGAAACCGTGGGGTCAGTTATATAAAACCTTCCATAATTACTTGCTGAGCTTGCACCTTCCAAATTGCTAATAAAAATGAAGAGACATTTTAGCTAAAACATTTTAAAAGGAAACAGCATCTTTGGTGGCTTACATGGTTTTGAGAAGCCATATTCCCCTCTAAGTCTTTTAACCTTTCGACCCTCCATTTCATGGTCATAAGCTGCCCAACTTGGAGACCACTTGACGGGAGAGGCAGAAAACCAACGGCAAGGCAAGGGTTGAGCACATGTTTCTGTAAAACAAGAGCACTCCTGAAGATCAAACGTTGTGAATCATCATCAGGTGCAATGGATTCCCCAGCTACAGGGCTATGAGCTCCAAGAGTTCTACAGCCCGAAATCCCATATCGAATATTTAATATACTATCTGGACGCAATTCCTTTGTTTCATCTGGCAGAAATAAGACATCAAGACTCAGATGAAAAAGAAATACCAATCATAAGGTTCTCCATAAGATGAAGTGGAGAACTAGCACTGAATCTGATTTTTTCCTTGTAAATGAGATAATTAAAAGGGAAAATTGCTAAATGAGATAATTAAAAGGGAAAATTGCAGCAGCGGTCCCTTACCTTTTCAATTTTTGCAGACTTTACACTAACCTTCAATTTGTGTCAGCGAAGGCCTAACCTTTCGAAAATATGCAGCAGAGGTCCAAACGGATAATGAACAGTTTTTTTCTTTTATTTTTGTTTTGTTTTGTTTTGTTTTAATTATTTTAAGGGATAAATAGCAAAATTATCATTTTACCAATTTTATATTTGGTCAAAATCAATCCATCCATTTGAATCCCTGCTGCATATTTTCGAAAGGTTAGGGACCTTCGCTGGCACAAATTAAAGGTTAGGGAAAAGTCTGCAAAAATTGAAAATGTTAGGGACCGTTGCTGCAATTTTCCCTAATTAAAATAATAAAAGGGAATATTCCATGCATAACCAAGACATATATCTTTTCAGATTCTGTTATGTGTCTTAAAAAGTGTCACTGTAGGACAGCAAAAGCAATACGAATTGGTTTAATTTATTCCTCTGAACCTTGGGAACTTTCTATAATGGAGAGTGGAGTAATTTATTATTAGATAAGCTTTTTAACATTGTTCTATAGAAGGTACTCCAGCATATATGCAACATGTACAGTGGTCGTTCACGTAAGAGCTCATTTCCTGTTCAACCTCCCTCTGAAATCAGCTTTTCCATGCTTCAGATTACAATCTACCAAGAGATTTTCAGCTACATATATGCCTAATAGTTCTACTGTATGACCTCTTTGTTTACATGGCAATTAGAGTTTGGCACAATAAATAGGCTCGAGACAGATCTCTTCATTATTTGGGATATTATATGTCAATACCACAACTTATATGCAGCTACTTGGGTCTATTTTGTAACATCCCAAATTTTTACTACTAGTTGTTAGATTCAAATTTAGGACTTAAGTGCGCTATTATTAAAGTTTAATGACTTTATTGGTAATTGACCTAGTCTAATAACCTTATTGGTTATTGA